>JAECUM010092849.1:0-240000 GCA_016617855.1 Megalonaias nervosa | reverse complement strand
TTTATTTATTTATTATTATTATTATTATTTATTATTATTATTATTATTATTATTATTATTATTATTATTATTATGTAGAACTTATTATCTGAAAAATATATTTACGAAAACGAAAATGTAGTTTTGCTTTTATTTAAATTACACCATTTTGCGAACAAGGAAGCTGAATGCTTATGTATAAGAAAAGACTATGCACAACGTTTTACTGCAATACACTTTTATTCAATAAATCACAGAAGCAAACTAGTTTTTCTGGTGTAAATCTAACGAGGATGTTGTAAGTACAACCGAACACAAAGGTGAACTACAACACATTTTGCAGTCCAAAAGAAGCTGCATGTTGCTTGGCACGCATGCGCAAACTTTCAATGCTCGAAGTCGACATAACAGCCGAGTGGGAAGGAACAGCATATGTTTTAGGAGATGAAGCCTGGAAATCAAACAAAGGTCTCTGAGAACCGAACGGAGATAAGTGACGCTGATATTGGCATCTATCAATAGCAGGGAATTGTAGGAATGTAGAGCCAGATATGGGCTTGTCTAGACGTGCTGGAGCGCCAAACAGGGACGGCATCAATTGAGCGGCACCTGTTGATGGAATTAAGAAAGAATTGAAACCAAACGATTGGTATGTCTGATCAGACGTCACTTTCGTATCTGAAAAAAAAACAAAAACAAAAAAAAACAAAACAATAGTTAACAGTTTAGATAATATCTTTTATAAGAAACTGAAGTTAATAACTGCTCTAATTGACGAGAAAAAATAGTTTTAAGGAAAGAAAAGAAAAGAACATAAAAAATAACGAAAAATCATGGGATCTTCCTTTGAACTAATGTACAATTAAAAGGAAATGGAAAGTAGATAGAAACAAAACTGCATATCATGAGTTCAGCCATTTCTACTCCATGCGAATGAAGGATGCATTGAAACAAAAATTACTTAATCAAATCTTGTTACAGATGTCCGAAAAAATAGGAAACGTATGTAACAGATTGCAGAGGGAGCACGCTAGATATATAGATTATACAACTTTTACACGTTTCACGTTATAGATTTTCTAACAATCTGTAAGGAAGTAATAACATAAACCGTAGATAAACAAACGAACTCGTTTCACTTTTTCGCTATCATACACTAGAACATTAACGCATTTACAAACACGAATTTGAATAAAGTCAACATAAACATAAAATGTTCTCTTGATATGATTTCGAATTATCTATCATCAAGGAAAGATTTCACAAAATAGTTTTAACATTTTGATTTTAACTGAAAACTTTACATAATACAGTGTGCAGATGGCAAACACACTGAATCAACAAATGAGCTTTGTTCCGAGTCTGCGGAAAGATTGAGTTTGATCAAGTGTAGGAATATGTAGATGCCTTTGGGCCCAGACATGCTCAGATGACATATGGAGCTAATATTTTACCCAGACTCGAAACAAAACAAGCATGTGGTTTTATAATTATTACATAACACCTCTTTTACGCCAATTTGATTAAAATCTTGTATCCACAGTCCTACGTGGAAATCTGATGGTAACAAATAATGGGTCATGTTCTGTTGACCCTTTGATTCGCCGATCAAATCACAAATTTCATTTCTGAAAGTGAAACACATCATTCGGAACATATCATCACATAACACTTCTTTTACGCTTTCCAAATATTTTTTGTGTCTACACAATGTAAACATGAAATTCAAAATAAATTTGGATTTATAGAGGCTGGACTCTGCTTCTCTGAGAATATCGACGTGCTGACATCAGTGTAAACATCTAAATGGTTCTAATCTGTGTGTGGAATACGGAACTGAGAATTGAATATCTGTGGTTAACCATGTAAGATTAAACTGGTATTTGATAAAGCTGGTTTTAAAAAGTTTATACCTGTACTGTACGATAAATCGTCGTCTATGATCTCATTATCCACAGCCATGTTATCCTCAATCTTTGGTTCACCTCCATTTGATGATTGTTCCTCCGGATCATAAGTTGTGTCCCCTCGATCGAGAAAGTAAGAAAATAGTACCATCATGTCATTGTGCTTAAGGTAACGTCGTTATTAATGTACATGGGTAAAAAAAAGGCACAATAAACCAAAATATATAGCGAATTCAGAAGATGATGCTGAAAAAGGTGCAAATCTGTGAAATGCTGACACAAAATGAACTAATCTGAAACTGTATGTATGAATGTACGTATGTATGTATGTATGTATGTATGTATGTATGTATGTATGAGTGTACGTCTGCACAGTACTATCAATATAGGGCAGATTAAAATTTCAGTTTAAAATATGTAAAGTTAACAATTTTAAAATAGCTTTCGGAAGATGAACCCTTTTAAATTAAAGCAAAAATGTGATCAAACAAGATAAAGGATAAAAGGTAAAGATGATAAGAGTTTAATATAAAAAGTACATTAAATAAAGTTACGTTAAAATGATATGTTTAATAAATACACAATCGTATAAAGTTTTATTATAATGGAACAAGGTTTGTAATTGCAGAATAACTATGGGAAATAATTATAAATGCACCCTTTATGTGGTTGTTTAAGAGCAGGTGGAAAAATACCATTCCTAGTGAAGAAATTATCATGTTCAAACTAAAGCCTTTAAAATCTGCAACATAACTTTTGTCTCTGGTACTGAAAATGCGTTCTCAGTTGTTATTTAACTCATTTCTTCACATTTTAATTTGAGTAAGCGATTTGATGAATTTTCCTATTCATAAATTGAAAATTTTTTCAAAGCTCATGTGTATGCAATTCTCTGTTTGAACAGAACATTCATTTACGACCATTAAAAGGGAGGGGATGAAATATATAATACCGTTTCAAAGTAGTAACTTGCATTGCTAACAAAAATACGAATTGAGTTGATGTTTAGCAAATGCAACAGTAACTCATATATATATATATATATATATATATATATATATAACATATATATATATATATATATATATATATATGCTGCAAACATATATATATATAGCTATGATGTCATAAAATACATTAAAGATGTAACATTTTTAAACAGTTATCTGCGTTTACACTATTATAACCGTATAGTCTGTAGTTTATGTTTTGTGTAGAAACGAATATGTGTACAACTACTGTCATTATTCTTTATTTTTTAAATTTTTAACAGATCTGATTAAGAAATATAAATTCAGGGAGAAAGAGAGTCAGAGATAGACAGACAGAGAAGTATTGTGTTTGGTTAGGTGTTTGCGGCACAGCAACACAGGTAGGTTATTTAGTGCCAAGGCAACAGGAGTAAAGTGCCTTGACCAAGAATGCATCACAGTAGCCGATCTTGGCTGATCCAAAGGTAGGCTTGGAACCAATGAGCCACCATGATCCCTCTCACGACATGAGGGAGGCCACATAAAGCCTTTCTTACATCCCCAAATTCTCAGAGAGAGAGAGAGAGAGAGAGAGAGAGAGAGGGAGAGGGAGTTCACTTTCACTATTATTTTCATCTCATTGCCTTGTTCTCATACAAATAACAAAGGTTTCATTAACCTGGTTGCTTTATTATATATTTGTCATTACGGAATATAAAAATAATATACAGTTTAGGAGTTAACTGTAGTATTCGCATAGTAAAGAAACAAACTTCCACACTAATTGATTTTTAGTAATATTTAAGCAAGTAATCATACTTTTTGCTTCCTCTGGTGATACTGTGTCAGATATTTCATGGTTTGAGTTTATTTCATTGGTAAACGATTCAACGTCGATATGAGTCTCGCTTTCATTGTCGGAATTTTCGGAATTTGATCCAAGAGCAGAACTAGTTGATTCTTCCTTTATTGATACCTCCGTAGAAACAAGATTGTCGCTTTCTTGTGGCAAGTTTTCTTTCATACCATTCTGTTCCTTGGAAGTTGTTGCTTGATTATCTGATTTGGAGGAGAAACCCTTTTGTTTCTTACGGAATTTAGCTCTTCTGTTTTTGAACCAAACCTGCAAAAGACCAAATATCACACTCTGAAATATTTAGGAAAGGGATATATTTAGACAGCATGGTCCTCGTTGTATTTCATCTTTTGCTACTGTATTGTTATCCGTTTCCGACAAATGAAATGGCAATATCTTCTCAATTAGTTTTGCAACGAATATGCATTAACGTTTAGAAAAACCTCAACCAAACGATAAACATCCACAGCACCCTCCGATGTGACAGAAAGGGTTACATTCACCATCGAATATATCTGACCCTTGCACTCATATCCCTATTCAGTTTGGTCGTAAAATATAACCGTGAAATGTTCCATACTCCCTTTTGGACCTTACCGATACCATTGAAAAAAAAAAATGTACCGGAATATCATACCAATTTGATAAATCCAGGCAATCCCCAGGAATAGCTGTGATATTTTTCTTTAAGACAAAGTTTGCAAAACTGCGATTTTGTTTTCAATCTGAGTGTGTCTTCTTCTTTCAATCATTAAATCATAATAGAAGATCGATGAGATGCAAATGTTTTTTTTTCTTCTGAAAACGAAAGGTAGATTTAATATTACATATTTTCCAATGTCCAATAAAGACTTGGTCCAGTTATAACATACATTCTGTTGTAGAATCCCCTATCTTACTTGACAAGATCTGTAACGTGGCATCAAATAGACGTTGTCTTAACATAGATAGATAAATATTTATGACGCCCATTTTTAGCGATATCCATAAACAGTCATAACCAAGAAAAAATAACACGATTTAACTTTCCTGGCCCATGTGCTTTTGCCGGCACGATACAAGTTCTTTAACATAATATCGACTTGTCGGCAAAGGTATAAATTTAGTCCAGTACTTTACATACCTGAATACATAAGCTATACTCAAAAGGTTTTGCGATATTCATTGAGACTGGTGTAATTATTCAGAGTAGATATCGTTAACAAAATCTTTGCTGGATTGCTTCTATTTTTTTTTCAAATACTAATACCCCCATATTTCTGAACCGTAACGTACGATTGGATTCATAATAGTAGCAACTATTTTAAATATATTCTTTGTAAGTAATCGACCAAATATTTGTTGATACCAGAAAATTCTAGATACTGTTGTCCAAATATGGGATTCCAGGATATTGTTAGCTTTAATCCAGTTCAACTATGGTGTGAAAAGCAGCCCCATATACTTATAAAATGAAACCGTTTCAATCGGTTTACTCCTATGTTGCTAACGTTCATAATATCTCCAAAAGCCACCGTTTAAGGAAGATATTTTTTATTTTTGCTTTATTTTTGTTCGAGTAATTTCCATTCCTGTTTAATTAATAAAATCATCTGTGGTATTAATTTGTTGTTGCAATGGTCGTAGAGTTTTAACACAATTAGCTTCATCATCTGCAGACAAAGATAGCTAGTATATTATCTGTGATGACAATAACCATATCACACTTAATTCGTCATTTTTCAACTAATTAATCATAAAACAGAGAAATCTTCCAAATATTTGTTGACTGGTACTGTTATTGATTAGAAAGAAGCACCGAATCCTAACTAGAACATTAAAATTAAACCTAATTATTATTTCCTGATTTTAGATCCTTAAAAGCCGCATGACTTTCGTGCAGGAATTCAAAGCTGACCTGTAAGGTTTCAAAATCCCAAAAGGTCCCAATCTCTAAAAAGGTAATTTTATCAAATTAGATTATTTTTAGAAAGTATGCTGCTTTCATATTGCTACCTATCCGTAATCGTAATTAAAGTTTGATAATATTTTGAACAGTGGATGTATATCTAAATACTTTTGTTATAACTTCTCACTAAGAATTAATACAACAATATTTTTCAATGCGTTTTGATACCTGTATTCTAGCCTCAGGAAGATTGGTCATCATGGCGAGTCTTTCGCGCATGACAACATCCGGGTAATGCGTCTTCTGGAATGTTTTCTCCAGAGCCGAGAGTTGCTGATTGGTGAACGCTGTTCGACTTCGCCTCTGCTTCCGGTGTGGGCCATACCTTGCTTCGAATATTATATCTACAAGAAAAATATACATATGTATGGAATTATCTGATATTTGCAATTTTCCTTTCACATGTGATAACTACGAATTTCTGTAACTCAAAATAAGGAACAAGAACAACACAAAAATTGTGCAGGAATGTGTCAAAAATACTTGAATCACTTGTGTCCAGCTAATTTCATTTTTGAGAGCATGTATATCATCAACTTGATGACCGCATTCTCGTTTCATGATGTCCTTAATTTCTGATAATTTATATTACAGAACATATTGTAATGTTTTTTTTAAATAGCTCTTACCCCCAATATATCAGCACATATTACCTATCTCAACGGAAGAACTTAGAATAAATATAACGTTTCTAAACTCTCACATGTTTGAACATATTTATAAAAATGTATCAGACAATTTTGAAAACGTGACATTAATTCTACAAAGATTTGTGTATACAAATACAAAATTATACTAAGATGTAACTACTTAAGCAAATGGTTAAATAATTTGAATGAATATCATTTTATTTTATAACATTACATTTTTAAATATAGAAAGAAACGTTACTGCGTGAATAAGTGAGAGGAGGAAAACAATACTGAATACATTTTAATCTTATATTTTCCACAATTTCATTCACTAAGTTCTAATTATTTATTGTTCACTGTATGTAAGTACTACGATGTAAGGTAATATTTAAAAATAGCTCAAAACCAACAGCATTTGTCCGCGAAATGATAAATTTTAGCATACTTTCTATTACAATGATTGTTAGGGTAATTGCAATACATCAACTGATTGGATAAGATATATTACACATTATCTGCTTGGTTTTTCGTTTCGAAATCTGTGAATTTAAAAGGAAAATTTGTTTAACTTTTTTTTTAACTTCCTTTGAACACATAGAGATATAAAATAAACTGCAAATATTTCCTTGCAGAATTTGCAAATCCTCCAATCTGATCGAGATAAATCCAGTAAAATGTATTTATTTATTTATTTTCCTACTAACCTGCAAGTCTTTCTGCCCATGTGAACGGATGGAATGGAGGTGAGAAAGATGCCATCTGCGCTTGCACAGGATAATAAAATGGCGTCTGCAGTGAGGGAGGAAAATGGGAAAAATTCATGATGGAAGAGTGTCCAAGATAGGGCGACGGGGGTCCATCAAAAGCCTGCATTTCTTCAGTCCTGTATCATCTGAAATCTTTAAAAGAATAGGTTCCTCTGTGAACAAAAACGAAGGCAATCGAGAGGATTTTGATACTCCAATCTATTTCGAAATTTTATATTGCCATTATTACAACAAAAAAAAACCACGATAGAATTATGATTAACACTTATTTAGAGCCTCATTATAACTAAATAAAATTAGGGGCAGCCGTTTATGACAATACTGATGTAGGAGTAATTCAGTAAATGCACGCACCTATATAATATTCAATTTGAACAAGAGTGTCTGAAAAAAAATTAGTTTCATTGCTCTTCAATTACTAAATCTTAATCAATGTAATGGAACTCTGAAATGAATAAATTTATGTCAGACTGAGAATAAGTAGGAACTGCTACTTATAGCATCCTTACAATGTGTCACTTTAAAAATTACCCATGGATTAGAGAATTTGTCAATTTCAGTTGCGTCTTTTTATTGGGTGAAATCCAGTGGTAATGAAATTTGGAAATTAGGGATATGTCAGCGATATTAATTCGTGGTTCGAACCTTTTCAGTACATGCAGACTCTTTTCGAAATATATTTGATGAATAAAAACGAATCTGGTAAGGTCTATGATATTTCTTTGCTATGCTAAAGATTTCTGGACGATTGCAGGAAAATTATATTTACAAACTAAATATAATCCTTTATGCTAAATTATAAAACAAGAAACCGAATTAACATCACATTCAACATTTATATACAAGGAAAAAATAGCTACATTAGCTTCTCTTTTCGTGCATTGTTTTAACCACCGACTGTACTTTGGTACCTCTAAAACACTGCGTTTAGTTAAGACTAATTATCTCAAGAAATTTAGAAGAATAACTATATAGATATATGCATCATTGGTGTAATTTTTGAAGGAGATTGATGTGATGTGGAAGGTAGAAAATGTCAGAAACAGTCTAAAATTTTACAAATATCTACAGTTTATTCTCACATACACTCCGAAGCCAGACCTTGTTTTTTTTTTCCTGATACAGATGTTGATCTGACCTTATTTCAGTCGAAATGGTATCTGATATTTATCAATAAGTGACATACTGCAAGTTTTTGGAATCCTCTAAACGTTTCCTTAAAGGTATATCTTTTAAAATGGCTTGCCCTTAAATTTATTATTAAAAAAAAAAAATAACCAAAACTTTGCTGCCATTACAGAATTATCAGAAGTGATCCAAATATCAAATTCAGTTTCATCTCGTCAGTCACAAAAGAAATGAAGATTTATAACACTAATAAATAATATTAACTTCTTTCATGAAAAATATAGTATATCACTATTTCGTTTGAAATTTGCAAGTCATGTTTAGTATAACTGTCTCTAAATCATGGAACTCGGCCAGAGAAAATACAAGAAAGCAAGTAAATATTAGGTGAAACGTAATCTAAACCAGTTCCTAGATCACAAATATCAGCTAAAACAAACTGCATATATTAACATTTTCAAAGAGTTGACAGATACCGTTGACCTGGCACTTCAGACTAGTTTTTTTTTTTTTTTTTTTTTCACGGATTTAAACAAAATATCAATTGCAACTGCAGAAAAAAATTCTGCTAGTACCAAGCGCTTTTAAAGTACATCATGGTTAGATACATACCTAGCACGAGATTTACAAAGCATGAAGTGGTTTTGATCGGTAAACTTATTGACCGTGGTAGAAAATATGAAGCTGGTATGAAGTAGGTTTTTGAGCATATTGCATTAGTAATTATTTAACAAAACTACGGTTGTATAATAAAGCAGTAGCTATAATCTGGTAAAATTTGAACGCAGAAGCACCGCCAAACCAGCCTTAAGTGTAATATCGCCCAAAATCTGGCAACTTGGTTGGAACAGTTTGTTTCTTCTCTTAGTCCACAGCTCTTAAATCCCAATCGTCAGTAAAAAGAGCAAAGGGACTTGAGTGACTAAGTCATCTCAGACCCCTCATTGTTAGAATTATATGATTATCTAATAGTTAGCAAACATACAGCTAAACAAGCACGATAAAAATTATCCCTTCCCCCTCCCACACTTACCAAGTAGTAAGTTCTGCCGCTAGTTCCGTAAGCTGGGTCTTCAATGGTTTCGCGCTGCCTTCTACTTTTACATGTACATACTAATTCTCTGGGTAAGGAAACCTAACAAAATTGTAATATGTATATTCAGCGCAGAACTTCTTTAAAAACAAATAAAATCTTGTCGAAAGTTAAAAAAGACACTGCGAACGTGATAGCTTAATGATCCGTCAGATTTGCTTTTCAATCCATTTCACATTTCTATTTTCATGTTAAGTATTACCACCCGCGAGTAAAACTCGCATATGCCACTTAGGAAGTTTTAGCAGTATTTCTTCTCACTAATCTGTTTGTCTAGGTGTTAACATCAGGCCGGTTTTGGTGAATAATTGACATTACCTTATTTACTTATCTGTTTAGCACGGACTCTTGACGTGTCCGATGAAAAAGGAATATTTACTGGCCCAGCGAATAGTCAAACGTTTCGTATTTGATCTTCTTCATGATTGAGTTCTCATTGAAAGTTTGACGTGGTAATGATTAAAGAAGCTATCCACCCACAACGAGTAGTGGTATCAAGTTACAGAGAGGTGAGATAAATCAGTACGATCAGATCTATTGAGTTTAACTGCCGGTAGCTAACGATTGGGATCTTCAACAACACAGCAACCCACCCTATCACCCACCCACCCCCACACACATACATACACACAAACTAACAGATTATTTCTTACATTTTGGCACTTGTTTATGACAGCTGCTGATGCTACTGTAAGTGGATGTCTCTAATGTTAGGATCATCATCATCATCATCGTTTTCACTGTGAAGACCACCACTACCATCTTCCTCTTCATTTTAAGGCAACAGAAGAAGAAGAAGAAGAAGAAGAAGAAGATGATGATGATGATGATGTGATTATGATTATGATTTTTAACGTAGCTTTAACAATTTTTCAGTCATATCGCAACGATGTCTGCAGTGTGGCAGTTTATAGTGATGTCTAGCACTGGGGCATCATGCCGCAGACATGTAGCATGATGTCCCACCCAGTCACATTATCCTGACACCAGGCCGACCAGTCCTAACACTAACCTCTTAATGCTGAGCGCCAAGCGAGGCAGCTGTTAGTACCATTTTTGTAAGTCTTTGGTATGACTCGACCCGGGATCGAACCCTCGACCTCCCGCATCCGAGGCGGACGCTCTAACCACTAGGCCACCGGAGCGGTCTGATGATGATGAAAGAGTGGTAGGAAGAAAAGAAGCCGAGAAAGAGAAGAACTACGATGACAGTGATGAAAATGAAGGAAAAATCATTAAGAGCTATTCAATAATATTTTTTTCTTTTGGATTCAAGTATTTATTTATTCGATGCATTGCAAGACTGTACAAGCCGCTCTGAGATAAAATCGGGCATAGATGTCATTTAACGAGGATGAAGTCAACTATTATGTTACAACAACAACTACTACTACTGCTGTTACTACTACTACTACTACTACTACTACTACTACTACTACTACTACTAATAATAATAATAATAATAATAATAACAATAATAATAATAATAGAGTCATAAATACAAGTACTCTTTTCACTTAAGGCATATAAATATCGATAATGTGCCGTTCAGTTTGTAAAACGTTTACAAAGTTGCTGGTAAAATACATCAAAATGTAATTGACAATTACAGCTAAGTTGTCTTCGTTTTACACGAAATTGTCGAACTTCACGAGATGAATAAAGAGAAGAAAAAATTAAAAGACAAAACATAACACGGATGAATAAGGTATGACATTAAGACAACAATATAGCTTATTTTAAGAAAAAAGATTAAATATTTTTAGCAAAAATGCTTAATTTGGGACGATGAAGAAGTTAGATACACAGAACGACACCTACATATTTTCAAGACTTAAGAAGCGTTGCTACCATGAGTAGTAGTAGTAGCAGCATTTTAGTAGTAGATCTGTACATCCAAGCAGAACAGAACTGACTTCTGTAAAAGTGTAAGATATATTCAGTTAATGTCTAAGGACTTCTATAATAGTTTTAGATCTTGCAGAGTACATCGAAAGGAAAGATAGAAAAATATTGTTAGCTTTTAAATTACTACTTTTTATATAAAAAAAATTACAAAGACATTGGCATCTAGAGAAGTGCAAGATAAAACTTAGCTTTCCAGGATAAGAATTACAAAGTTGTACATTGACAAAACTTCAAAATGCGGCACTTGATAGTGAAAAAAGAGATGAAAATTAAGTTAATAAATCACCGTGAATTTAATTCTTAATTTTCAATTTCAAGGTTGAGAGAGAGAGAGAGAGAGAGAGAGAGAGAGAGAGAGAGAGAGAGAGAGAGAGAGAGAGAGAGAGAGAGAGGGAAAGATGGGGAAACTCGAACAAGTTTATGCAAATTCATTTTCAAAAACCGGTCTTTACCCTACATCTCTTTCGTGTGTCCTTATTATGTTCACGTAAATTTAAAAAAAAAGTAAAATAGAATAAAATGAAAATAGAGAAAAGGCGTATTAAAATAGTTTCAGAAATATTAGAATCCTAAAAATTATTTTTTTTATGCATAGTACTGAACCAATAAATATATAAGTAATTATTTTTAATCAGTTATCTAACTCACCTTTCACAAAGACTTTCGGTTTCTCTGTTTAAAGTTTCTCTTTCAATGACCGGCAAAACCCTGTATGAGACAAGCAATACTCATACCCGAGTATTATAATTTGTAAATTTTTCAATCTGGATTATGAAACCCTATATTTAATTAAGAGTTACGTAGTCGGAGGTATAAGTGATTTGTTCGTCTCAAGTGGAATCAAGATTAGAAAGCACTGGAAAGCGTGGCCATTTCGCCGGTAACGTGATGGTTGAACAGCTAGTGTGTAGCAGTTGTTGTTTTTATTGTTACTTTTTTCTTGTAAACTTGTTAATACAGCGATATCGGCAGCCACTTCAAATATCACTCTTCGGTCGCGGAACCGAGAGCGTCTGGCATTTCGACTGCGAGAAACGGATCGCGGCTTCAAACCGAAACACTTTAAGTGCGGGATTAGGGGGCAGTGACATGTTTGTAAACCGTCCATTAAGTACTTGTCCAATACCAAGTATATAATTTTGTCAAAATATTTACCCTAAATATACTCGGATTAGACAGCGTCAATATTATCATACAGACTATTACTGAAGCCTGTGATTTAAATATCTCACTTTACCCACTAGGTTGAATTTCCGACGTTCAGGAACATGTTGCTGAAAGGTGACGCGATTTATCAGAGCAAATGAGCGTTGCTTTGCATTTACTGGGTCCCAGTTTCAATCACCAGCAACATTAAATACAAACGTTAATGGTTAACCACTTTTATATAATCAAGTTCGTTTTTGCTGCTTCAGCATACGTGATCAAGTGAGGTCGAACGGCTGTACATCATATACATTTGAAACATATTTTTTAATTAACTTTAGTAAACTCACTTTTTTATAGAAAATTTGCAGATATTTGATTTTTCACGCTGAAATGAACAACTGTACAAGAGTAATGATCGCACAGAATTTTCGAATCACCAACATTGATTGTAATATTCGGGAAGGAATTTCAACTCAAAGGCTTCACCCTCTGGTTCAAATTGTTCCCTCGTGTTGCAGCGAACTTTTGAACTTACTGAATTTTAAATAATTCCCAAATTAATATTTTCCTGGTACGCCAACTAGAACTTCACTCTCGGTCACCAGCGGAACCTTAGAACGTAAATACGTGCGAAGCGAATGAAATCGGTACTGATATACATATGCCGATTGTAAATAAAAGGGGGTTGGTCTGCATTTACGAGGTAGATTTTGTATAAAAAGACGGAAGAGTACAAGACCGTGGAGTAAATAAAGTCAATACAGGTATTCACATCTTTGTATCATCTAATGAAAATTACATACATACATACATACATACATACATACATACATACATACATATATCTAAAAGACATATAAATGGCATGGCAAATAAATCCTTACAAAGTGTGAGGAAAAATGATTAAGATATGTTATATTAGAAGGAGCAATTTTGAGAAAAAGCTGGTTAGAACAAGTAATAAACAAAAAAGAAACAAACATGACTATACATCTGGGTATATTTTAGGACGAGTTCGATATCAGTAAGAGATTATTCAATAATGTAAGAGACCCGTAATGAAGATTAAGAAGCGATTACCAAGGTCCATCGGGAGCATAAAGACAGAACCTGCTGTACCGGCCAAATGTATGTTTAGCATTCCTTTAAAATAAATTCAAATGCAGCTATTTTGCGTCAGGTGTAAAAGAAAACCAACTAAAAATTAGATTACATCAGATAATAAGGTGGAAACGGTACTGACACTAAGTGAACTTTGAGGTAGCGACATTTTGAAGAAGTAACAAAACAACAAATTTCAGTGTTGTTTTTTTGTTTTTGTTTTAGCTGTTTTTGTTCTTTTTAATGTGCTAGAATCAGTTATAAAATAATGTATATAAAGTGGGAAATATATTTGCCTCTGAAAATAAGTTTTCAAACGAAAAATAAAAACACTGACCCAACAAATGAAATAATATGATAATTGTTATTTCAGTGGAACAAATTATCAAAGTTTACGTAATAACAATAATTCCATGTGAAGTGTCTCGCAATGTCATGTTAATTTCAAGTTTTGAAACTTTTTAAACTCCGTTCATTTAAACCCTCATTTATGTCTACTCTACACTACCAGACATTATGGTTACTAAAATAAAACATTTTTAAAAGAAATTGGTTTCTGGTAGGTTTTCTTATTTTTGTTATGTATAGTACATCAATTACATCACACCGAAATACTGTCGGAGGTAAATTCTTTATTCTCTTATTCAGCTTCTTCAAAACAAATATGCAAATGGCAGAAACTGTGACATTTTGCCAAACTTGACACAAAACATTGTCGTACGCCACTATAAAGTACAATGTTATTATATTCCTTATTCCGTACGTCCATTTCCAATTTTATTTCCGCACAATAAAATAGTTTTCAGCCATCTACCGTAACCTATGTTATAAATAGCTTCCTTTTGTGATAGTGAAGAAGCTTAACGATGTCGAGGTCCAAAGTCAAAGCTCAACGTGACCGAGACAAAAAGGTGGAAATTATCTCGTCACAATATCATTAGTTCTACATGTGAGTCCTGGTCCAAACTTTGTGACTGGCTTGCACTTCTGGTACGGAAGAAGCCTATCAACTTTGGGGTTACAAAATCAAAACTCTAGGTCACTTGCTCAATTAAGGAAACGATTTCCACACACATTAGCTCTAGAACAGAAACCTAGCCCAAACGTGAAAAGCGTCCACTTCGGATAAGAAAGAAATCTTACATTTTTGGGGTGAACAAGTCAAAGGTCAAGGCCACTGTCACTGAAAGAAGAAGTAAGGTTTCTGCGCGATAACTTTAGTTCTGCCCTGGACGACACACTGTGATTAACTGGAAACGAGAAACAACGAAAGCATATTGATTTAGAAGACAACAAGTGAAATATTAAGATCACTGGCTGAAATATAAAAATATTTTCTGTACATATATGTCAGTAGTCAGGCCTGTGCCTTCGCCAAAGTCTGTAGATGGATTACACTTTGGGTAAGAAACATGCGAACTGATTTTGGGGTCAATATAATCGTTACTAAGAGAAGAACGCTTTTTCTTAAAAAAAATAAGGATATAAAACACGCGCACAAACTGTAGTTCTAGACGATATACCATGATCAGAGTTTAAGAAGGGTTTGCACTTAAGATATCGAATGAGGTTTTTGAGTTTTGGGGTATAATTTCAAGATTATTGTGACTGAAACAAAAATGGGTTTTGCACAATAAAGTTTATTCTAATGTTCCTAAAATAATTTATGGACGGCTCTTACTTCAGTAAGACAGGAACCTGAATATTTTGGGTTCTAATGGTTTAAGGTCACGCTCATGGTAAATCTATTAGGAAAATAATGTTTTTTTGCCCGGTTAGTTTAACTCAGGGTCTCATATGTCATACAGGTCATTGAGACCTGTTTATCAATAATCTCCAGAGACATCCATGCCTTCCTAGTGCCAAGGACAAGAGCTATTAAACACGGGTCAGGCATATATAGTACCTACGATATTAAACACTGGGTGGGCGTAGATAATGCCTATGACAAGAGCTATTAAACAGCTATTAAACACGGGGCGGACATAGATAGTGCCTAATACAAGAGCTATTAAACACGGGGCGGGCGTTGACAGTGCCACGACAAGAGCTATTAACCATTTAACACGGGGCGGGCGTACAGGTACTGCAGAATACGTAGTACTCGTGTTTTTAAAATGAAGGCAGTATCTCAAAATTTATTTCAAATCGACCGCCATTTGTTTTCCAAATAAAACTTAGTAGTTCTCTTGTAAGCATGCAAAATTCAAATGAATGTAACAAAGTTTCAAAGCTGATTTATACCGTTTCAAAATTTGCTCATAACCCTTTCACCTCTACTGTATTGTTGATAAGTATGTTATCTCTGAGTTTGTTTCTAAAGTGTTTCATACCATAAGAAAATATTTTTTTACCCTAAGTCACAAATTATTGCGACGACAAGTTAATTTCATTGTTTCTAGAATGGTGTATTATAAGTAGTTATGTTGGTTAATTAATTACGGATTTCGTACGCGTCATCCTTTAAGTGCGCTGAACACCAACCAGTCAATACCTATGTATAATACAGCATCTCAAAGGAAAAGGTGGAAAAAGCATGTCTCGTAAAATTCATATTTTCAAATAAAGCTGTCCAAAAATCAACACTTAAAACTTTAGGACTTTTTTAAATTGTCGCCGAATGGAAATCTTTCTTTGTGGATGTAAGAAATATGCTACAAAGAAAAGTGAGCAAGCTCATTTTCTTGACTATCTGTGCTTGATTTCCTTAACAGAAATTTAATTTTAGCTTTTAATAAAGTTCTGTTAATCAGAATATTTTTCCAAACATTGGCTAGTTACACGTTGTAAAATATGAATGCGATTTAAAAATATGAACTTATATTAAAGTGACTTGTCACAATTTTGCACTCAAATATTGTATGAATTTTAAAAAAATTGACAGCAAACTTCGTTACGAAATATTTAGCTGATATTTTCTCAGGCCCTTAGCGACATAAGGGTTCAGTTACACAGTCATGTCAATTACAAACTTCTTACTGATCTCAGTAATAGATAAGTATTTGCACACTGTTGAAATTAGCATTTATCAACGTGTGGGTAAATTTATGCGCATAGCCTACTGTAACATGAGCTGAATAAGCTGTATAAAGAAGCTCTTTCGTGATCTTTAAACAAGTACTTTATCCCAATAAATCGTCCATCATTTGAAAAATTCTGCCATCATGACAGGTCGACCCCAAGGCTTAAGAACCATTAGCGGATTAGGCCAAGATTTGGAGTTTTCAATCCTCATTGAACTGTTTGTTCCTCTTAGGAAACAAACATTGTCTTGACTTGTCATCCATATTCGATGGCCACCTACAAACTTTAGAATTAACATTTGGCGTAGTGGAATTGAAAACTGACATTTTTAAGTGAAAGTCTCACGTAAATTTTGCATTTGCAGAAGGGGGTCGCAGACGCCGAGTAACAACTCTCTACGGAAATATACAAAACTGCAAAACCTTTGCACGAAATCTGGCGTGGCTTTCATAATACTTTCAAAACGTGAGATCGTACTCAACTGATAAATCTCCACACACACACACACACACACACACACCACTAAAATGCATACAAAGTCAAATATAAGGTCAGTATTTCACTGCTAAATCCCAAATAGCCTACTTATTTCAAAATGAAACTTCAATTATCCCATCGTAGTAAAAAATAATCAATATGCAAGATTTCAAAAAGGATTTTAATTAGAGTCCAACTTTTATGAAAGCGGACCTGACAAACAATAGCGTTTAAGCAGGGAAAACAAGACATTTCGATTGTATAGTGCATTATTTGAGGCGTCCTTTACAACACAGGATACGGTGGGGAAGCATAAAGATACGGGTGGATGTTGTTGGGTACGCAAAAGTACTGAAACAAATACGCAGACGAAAGGCTGAGATCAACCAGTGGTTTCCAACCTGTGGTCCGCGGCCACCCCCACTCCATCCCCTACGAAGAGTTGGGGGCACGGAGTTATTCCATGGGAGGCCGCTGGGTTCTTCCAATGGGTGTGTATTTTCTCACTTAACGGAGCCTGAAAGTAAAATTAATATCATGTGGAGGTCCACGAAATTTTTTGAAGTTACGAAGGAGTCCTTATAGTTGAAAAGGTTGGGAACCACTACGATAAACGAAAATATTCTTGAATGATATTTCAATGGTACGAAACGGCATGTTTCAGACACGGCAGAGGTAGAAGAACTCTGCGAAACAGCTGGATTGGTATGAAACAGAACGCAGCGGATGGATGGTCGGAAATCAGTAAGATGACGGAGAGAAAACGGAACGGAGTAAAATTGGACAACGAAACAGAACGGCAGATAACTAATGCAATATTTAAAGCTTTACTATCTTGACTGCATTAGTACCTTGGTGTTATTAGAGACGGCAATTGTTAGAGTCAAACCCCCAAGTTTCTACATAAATCAGCTCACTACAAACATCGCTTTTACAAGCTTGGACTTTTCACAGAACTGCATAACGGCCCCAAAATATGTTTCACTTTTTGCATTATAGTAGATGAAGATAATGATTTGCTGGTGCATTACATTAGTTTCACTTATTGTGAAATACTATTACTATTGAGAGAGAGAGAGAGAGAGAGAGAGAGAGAGAGAGATGAATTTAAGAGGAAGTATTTATATCATGAGATAGAAAGGCAACCAAACATTTCAGTGAATCGTCAGAAAACCATACAAGGCTCGTATTCATTAATTGACTTTTGTATCGTACACATGCATATTAGATAGTTCCCGAATGACGTCATCAGCCGCCATATTTGTGGTCAGCTGGCAGATTTACCGTTGACTTTATATGGTGTTTGGAAGTTGAAATAAATTCATTGAATCTCAAGATACTTTTACGAAAGTTACATACATAAACAGAAAACAATTCAAGCTTTCTGTTAGTATATATATTTGTGATTTATAAGTTGACTTTGCTTCAGTGTGCCTCGTTAAAAATGGAAAATTTTGGTGATCGCATATAGGAGAAACTGCCAGGTTGCCCATCGTCCAGGTAAAATGGGCAAAATATCGTCTGCTAGTGACGTCATCGGGAAGCATCTATATCGTAATAAGTGTTTACAAATCAAGCAGAGTTTACTTGGATGAAATGGGCATACTCATCTAACTGAACCAAAATTTTCAATATAACCTTAATCTTGTCTACTTGTCCTAATCTTGTCTACTTAGCAAATTAATTGAAGAAGCAGAAAGTGTAACTATAACACTGAACTCTACGAACTGGCCACCCCTTTGAGTAACAACAGGTTTTGTCCATGTTTTGTTGTATCACCGTGCGTGCACTGTTCATGTCTGAGCACAAAGCTGAGGTGACCTGCTGACGATGACATGCATGTGCATGAAATTCAGACTAAGGATACAAAGTATGACACCGTAAAATATGCTGTGTAAGTTCATTAAAACTGAAACATTTACATTAAAAGTTTAACGAGCAATATAGACAATTGTTTTCTGTATGCTTAAATTTTCATTACAAGGGGTGTTTCAGAACTTCTGAATATGTTGTTGTAACTGGTTTTTTTCCTTCTTTGAACCTGTCAATAAATTGGATGCGATCAGTAGACAAAGTACGGTTATATAATATAACCTGCAGCTTCACATACAAAACGCCAGACAACTGCATATATGCGAGTGACGAAACAACGGTAAATAACAGTGACGCAAAAAATTCAGAGACGGAGAAACAATTCCAGTGCTAACAAAGAGTATAATGTAAAAGTTGGACTTCTTTTGGTACTCTCCGAGTAATATCAAGACCGACCTGGATGAAGTTTACAGACGCAATTCTTTGTCATGTCATACAATTTTGAGGTGGTTTCAACGTTTTAAAGATTGTTGCGAAAATATGGAAGATGACACGGATTCTGATCATAACGCCTCAAATGGAAATCAGGGTTATTACATTAAATGTTAAGAAGATTATATTAGCAATTAGTTCGTTGGTTGTCATGGGTTGAACGCCATTTTTCAGCACATGATACGATATACATCGCAGCCAGTATATTTGGCAGAGGAATAACCCAGGAAAACATCAAGAGGAACCATAGTCCAACGGGAGCTACTGGTAAGCTTTCTCATATACCAATGCTGGCCAAGTCTGAGACTAAAATACATGCGTACAGAGGTGATCTGTCAGTGATCTGTAAAAGCGAGTGCCTTCGACTACTCGTTCATCCCGGACACCAGCAATCTTTAATTAGTCAAATAAAGAGTAATAAGTGGGGGAAAATACATGTCACGGTCTGGTTTAATTATACAATGTTTTCTTGGGAGTAAGTTTGGACGCATACAATATCTTTCATGGAATGAGGCATTTGTTAGCTTACGCCACGATTTTAAGTATTTCACTGCCATATGTTTGTAAATTCTGTATATATCCGCATGAGCTGAAGTCGCTTGGAATTGAACTATATTCGTCAAGCATATCGAGACGTTCTTTAAGAATTCATAATTCTCCGTTTTGCTGAGGGGATTCTGGACCTCTTCTGGCCCTCACTGATCGCTTTCATCTGATTTGGTTAGGTATATTTTGCAGCAGATTTCATTTTTATTACTATTCTAATACCATTTAATGATACAACAGTTTCGTTTGTGCTCCCGTTATCATTCTTAAATTTCGTACGAAAAAATTCCATTATGCATTCATTTACATTTTTTCACAGTTCATGGTTTGTTACGTGACTAGGATCGTACAAAATAACAAAGAAAAGAGTGAAGCCTACTAGCTTTGTAAGTTTACCAAAATAATTTATTTCCCTAGAAAACAAGGTAAAAATATGAAAAAGGACTTACAGCTTGTGAATCTAATCCAAAAATTAATCCTAGAATTTAAAAATATAAGTCCTATCACTAAATAGTTCTAACTGAATCCGAGTTCGAATCGCGATGAAGTTCCAAGATGGAAGGCGATGACGTCCTCTATAACCAGTATTGTGCTGATGTGTTAACAGTCTCCAGGAAAATAAATTATTTTAAATTTAAAAAAAAAACCCTCAAATTCTAATGGCAACAACAGGAATACCTTTCAGCCTGAAGGTATGATTTACAACTGACTCAAAAACACTGAGATTGAGTATTAAACCCAACTAAATACGCAATTTCAGACCTGCGTGATGGGTCACGTGGTCACTTATTTCGAACAGCGCAGTAAAATAATATGGCAATTAGCACGTAGGCTATTTACAGGATCGATTGTACTGAACGAATCTTACTATAAAATTCAATAATAAAAAGGTTGTTTACAACAGAGCTGACACAAGCCAAGAATGACCTTGATTACGACCAATGATTTTCACTCAGTGTTTATGAATTCAATATCAAGGTCAGGAACTAGGTCAGCTAAAAATACAATTAAGAAACACTGTTAGTTACTAGAACTGAACTGAATAATTCTAGAAAAATGTCAAATCCAGTAAATAAAGTTATTACAATAACATGCAATGAAATAAAAATAAAATAAAAGAGAATTTGAAACCAACACACAAGTCATTAAATTACATATACGTAACACTTCCCCAATAAAGAAAACGAAAGATTCATAAAATAAAGCTTTCTTTTTACCATATGTAAATTATACTTAAGGTAAACAAAATTACGTAAGAAGAACTCTTATGAATTATACAAGGTGTACATGAAATAATACTTCTATGCACGGGAAAGTGCATCTGCAATTATATTATCTTTTTCCTTGATGTGCCTGATGTCAAGATTATATTCCTGTAACAACAAACTCCACCTTAATAATCTTTGATTTTTGTTTTTCATCTTGTTGACGAAAGTAAGGGAGTTGTGATCACTATACGCAACAATCGGAGAAGGAGCTGAAAAAATATAAACTTCAAAATGTTGTAATGCCAAAATTAAAGCCAAACATTCCTTCTCGATTGTTGAGTAATTTCTTTGGTGCTTATTTAATTTCTTAGAAAAATAGCACACTGGATGATCAACACCATTTTTATCTTCTTGAATCAATACTGCTCCAACCCCAACATCACTTGCATCAACAGATAGTTTAAAAGATTGACTGAAATTTGGAACTGTAAGAACTGGTACACCGTTTAAATATGGCCTTTAACCTGTTAAAAGCCTCCTGACATTTATTAGTCCAAAGAAACTTGTTTTTCTTGCTCAATAAATTTATCAGGGGTTCAGCAATATTAGAAAAATTGGAACAAAATTTCCGATAGTATCCAGCCATACCCAAAAATCGCATCAGTTGCTTTTTACTGACAGGCACAGGGAATTCAGAGATAGCTTTAACCTTAGCATCTATAGATTTAACTTGTCCATGTCCCACGATATGTCCTAGAAATGTTACACAAACACGGCAAAACTCACTTTTGGATAAATTAATTGTCAAACTTGCATCAGTGAGTCTGTCAAAGAATTTCCGAATTGTTGCTAGATGTTTTTTCCAGGTGTCGTTGTAGATGATGACAATTATCTAGACCAGAGGTAATCATATTCATCAAACGTTCAAAGGTACTTGGGGAACCCTTCATACCGAACGGCATTACTTTATATTGACAGAGTCCATCTGGAGTCACAAATGCCGAAATTTCCTTTGCCCTATCCGTTAGTGGAATTTGCCAAAATCCTTTCAGAAGGTCAAATTTGGTGACGTACTTGGCATTTCCAATTTTATCAATACAGTCATCGATTCTCGGTAACAGAAATGAATCTGTTTTTGTCACACTGTTCATCTTCCTATAATCAGTGCACATACGGAAAGTTTTATCCGGATTCGGAACAAGTATACATGGTGAACTACAGTCACTTTTACTGGGCTCTATGAAATCATTTTCCAACAAATACTGAATTTCCTTTTTCAAGTATTCCTGTTTGAGAGGGTTTATCCTGTATGGGTGTTGTTTCATATGTTTGGAATTTATAATTTCATCGTCATGAAAATTTTTTTTTGTCCTTGTAGGAACATCTGGAAATAAGTGCTCATATTCAAATAATAATTGTTTAAGTTCATTCCTTTCTTGTTGTTGCAAATGTAAAACTTTCTGGTCCAGATGTTTCATAATTTCCGAATTCCAAAGATTTGTCGCTCCAAAATCAATAGTGTCCGATTGAATTCCTTCACTTAAATCCTCAGTGAGTGGGACAGGTACAAGTAAATTAATTGCATGATTTACCTGGCTATCTCTTTCAATATACTCCTTTAACATGTTTATGTGGCAAAGTTGTTTTTGTTTTCGCCTACCAGGAGTATTTATGATGTAATTTAAATCATCTACTTTCTTTTCAACCGTGTATGGACCATAATACTTGGCCTGAAGAGGATTTTGTGGAATTGGCAAGAGAGCTAGAACTCTATCACCAGTCTGAAAACTCCTTTCCTTTGAGTAGAGTGCAGATTCGCCCTTGCGACCTCACAAGCCTTTGACAACTTATACTTAAAATTAGATACATAATCAAGAAGATTAAGTTCAGTATCTTCATTAGAAAGAAGTTTCTCTTTCAACAACTTCAATGGTCCACACACAATATCCGAAAACTAGTTCAAAGGGACTGAATCCTAAAGATTCTTGAACTGATTTCCTAGGAGCAAGCAAAAGTAAATGAATGTCTTCATCCCAATCTTTACCCGTATCATAGTAATATGATCGAATC
Source organism: Megalonaias nervosa (assembly GCA_016617855.1). Lineage (NCBI taxonomy): Eukaryota > Metazoa > Mollusca > Bivalvia > Unionida > Unionidae > Megalonaias > Megalonaias nervosa. The sequence goes on along the minus strand of JAECUM010092849.1, from coordinate 216,932 downwards.
ATATTTTTCAAAGTCTGATGAAATCTTTCTAAAGCCCCTTGGCTCTCAGGGTGATAGGCAGAAGATTTGAATTGTTGAATGCCTAATTCATACATAACTTGCTGGAAAATTCCAGACATATAATTTGACCCTTGATCCGATTGGAGAGATTTAGGAAGGCCAAATTGAGTAAAAAATTTTATCAAAGCTTTTACTATAGTTTTGGTTTTAATATTCCTCAAAGGAATTGCCTCTGGGAATCTTGTTGATGCACACATGATGGTCAACAAATATTGGTTGCCTGACTTGGTCTTAGGTAAGGGACCAACACAGTCTATCATAATTCTGCTAAATGGTTCGTCAAATGCAGGATTAGGTTGCAGATGAGCCTTAGGTATCTTCTAATTGGGCTTTCCTACCATTTGACAAGTATGACAAGATCTACAGTATTTACAAACATCGCTTTTGATTTTTGGCCAATAAAAGTTAGTCAAGATCTTGTGATAAGTCTTATTAATCCTTAAATGACCAGCCAGATGAGTTTCATGGGCCAGACTAAGAATTTCCTGTCTGTAAGATTTTGGAATCACAATTTGATAGTTCACTGACCATTCGTCACCAGCAGGTACCTCGGTAGGTCTCCATTTTTTCATAAGAATTCCATTTTTAATGAAATAACAGACAGGTACTTCAGTGGCTTCAGTTTCACTAATGGCCCTCTGAAACAAACAGGAGATCTCAGGATCTTTTTCCTGTTCGACGACAAGTGATTGTCGTTTATCACCCTGATTAGATAAAAGAGAATGAGTAGTTAAAAGAGGATCACCGTGATCAATATCTTTTGATTTGATCTAAAGGAGGAGTGAAAATGACCTCATCAAAAGCCTGACCAATATATGTGTCAGCTAAAGGAATATTGTCCTAATCAAAATCATTCTCAATAGCTTTCTTTGCCATAGCTCTGGTAACTGCACAAGCTGGGTAGAAATCAGGGAATTCTTTTTCAATAGGATCAACTTTCTGATCCAAAGAAGGCTTGTCAGTGGATTAACCACAACCTTGCCTCCAGCTAGTTCGTTGCCTAGTAACAAATGCATGCCCTCAACGGGTAAAGAAGGCACTTATACCGACTGTCACAGGTCCGGAAACTAAGTCTGATGACAAATTTACAGAACGGAGAGGAACATTAACAAAGCCGCACTCTACTCCCTGAATGAGAACACTTTCATTTGAAGAAGACTTCTCAGAAAGTGGCAAAGTACCTGATAATAAAAGACTCTGAGAAGCTCCTGTATCCCTTAAAATTTTAATAGGGATAGGATTGGCCAAATCATCCAAGAGTGATATAGAACCCTTCGATATGAATGGTTCATAATTCTCCATAATAAAATCAGAGTGGGGTTTATTACACCCAACAAATGTATTGTTTTCAATCCATGACCGTGACCTTGACATCTTAGAAATAAGAGCATTTGGGACAAGTCTATCTTGATTCTGATGCCTATATTTCAATTTGAAGCAATCAGAAATAACGTGTCCTTTCTTCATGCAATAGGTACACGTAGGAAGAGACAAGGATTTTGAATCAAGCTTATCAGAAGCTTGATTTTTAAAAGTTGTGCCAGATTGAGTTTTAGAAGTCATATTAGGCTGAAATACCTCTCTACCAGTAGACTGCTGACTGAAAGGCATGCCTACAACAGAAACTTTATGAGTTAAGAAATACTTGTCAGCAGCACGAGCAGCATTTTCCAGGGTTTTGATCTTATACTCTTCAAGATAAGTCTTAATGTCGCTATGGATACAGTTCTTGAACTCTTCAAGTAATTCAAGTTGTTTGAGACTTTCATAATCATGTTCAACTTACTCGGCTAAGCACCATTTCTCAAATAACTGCTCTTTTTCTCTTGCAAATTCGACATGAGTTTGTCTAGCTTCTTTTCTATAGTTCCTAAAATTTTGCCGATAAGCCTCAGGGACTAACTCATAACCCTTTAAGATGCATTCTTTAACCAAATCATAGTCAGCAGTTTGATGAACTGACATTGAATAGTAAATATCACTAGCTTTACCAAAAAATATACATTGAAGTAATTGAGTCCAATGCTCCCTTGGCCATTTCAAATTTTGAGCTACTTTTTCAAAACGAGGAAAATATTTGTCTACTTCTTTATCTCTGAAACGGGGCACTAACCTACCGGTAATATTCTTGTAATATCAAAACTTGAATTTGTATGTGGAGCGTGAATGTGCTTGTCACTTGCCAGCTCTATTTCTTTTAGCTTAATTTGAAATTCCCTTTCATCCTTCTCTTTCTGTATTTGCATCTGTCTCTCTCTCTCCCTCTTCAAATTGTAACTGCATTTGTTCATCTTTCTCCCTCTCCTGTCTCTCTCTCTCCTCTTTCTCAAATTGCAACTGCAATTGTTCTCTTCTTTTTGTAAATGCATTTGTTCTTTTTCTTTTTCCAATTGCAGCTGCATTTGTTTCTCTCTCTCCTCTTTCTCAACTGCAACTGCATGTTTTTCTTCTTTCTTTCTTAAGTTCCAGCGTCCTTAACTCTCATTCCATCTTGTATTTTAATTTTAATTCCTTTACTTTTATATCAGTCTGATGCAGACTTATTGATTGAACCCAAAACACTTTTATCGGAAGCATTCTTTTCTACCAAACACTGGCTCAAAATGTTTTTTTTTTCTTGTTTCGTTAAGGAAGATTTTGCTTCAGAAAGATCGTATTTTCTGGCAAGTTCAAGCAATTCATCTTTTTTTCAAACAATCCAACTGCTTCTGAGTAGGACTAGAAAGAAAAGTTTCCACTTTTGCTGACATTGTGAAAAAGCCTGTTGATTTCACTAAAGATTTCAAACAAAATGTGAAATAGAACTTGGGATTTAAATTATTCTGAAAACTAGGGGAATTTAAATTTCAAAAAACAATTTTCTGAAATATTTTAGCCAAAATTCTTATATCCCAAGGACGAGAACCCCAATTTTCTTTTGTTACGTGACTAGGCTTGTACAAAAGTAACAAAAGAAAAGAGTGAAGTCAACAAGCTTTGTAAATTTAACAAAATAATTTATTTCCCTAGAAAACAAGGTAAAAATATGAAAAAGGACTTATGGTTTGTGACTCTAATCCAAAACTTAATCCTAGAATTTAAAAATACAAGTCCTATCACTAAATAGTTCTAACTGAATCCAAGTTTGAATCTTGCTGAAATTCCAAGATGGAAGGCGATGACGTCCTCTATAACCAGTATTGTGCTGATGTGTTAACAGTTCCTTGTTGAGTCACCAAGAATATAATTCCAGCTTTAGAATTCCAAATAATTTTAGTAAATATCTTTGTCCAAGAATTTCGGTGAACACACGTAAAGTCTTCAGGAAAATAAATTATTTTAAATAAAAAAAAATCAATTCAAATGGCAACAACAGGAATACCTTCAGCCTGAAGGTATGATTTACAACTGACTCAGAAACACTGAGATTGAGTATTAAACCCAACTAAAAATGCATTTCAGACCTGCGTGATGGGTCATGTGAACACTTATTTCAAACAGAGCAGTAAAATAATATGGCAATTAGCATGTAGGCTATTTACAGGATCGATTGTACTGAACGAATCTTACTATAAAATTCAATAATAAAAAAGGTTGTTTACAACAGAGCTGACACAAGCCAAGAATGACCTTAATTACGACCAATGATTTTCGCTCAGTGTTTATGAATTCAATATCAAGGTCAGGAACTAGGTCAGTTAAAAATACAATAAAGCAACACTAGTTATTTACTAGAACTGAACTGAATCTTTCTAGAAAAATGTCAAATCCAGTAAATAAAGTTATTACAATAACATGTAATGAAATAAAAATAAAATAAGAGAATTTTAAACTAACACACAAGTAATTAAATTACATATACATAACAGGTTTTACTGATCGAGTAATTTGAGAATCAGTAACTACTGTCAATTCATTCTGCTTGCCAATTTCTCCGTTCGCAAGAAATGCTAATAAGCAACAGCATTGAAAGTGATTGCTTTTGACCTTTAATAATCAAATAAACTGAAGTTTGCCCATTAACAATCAAATAAGCTGAAGTCTGCAGTAAGTCTGAGGTAAAATAACTTTAAATAGTTGGAAAACTTTAGAAAAGATGTATAGTTTAAAATAATTCCATTCAGCATTTACATTTACATTAATGAATCATTTTCATATAATGAATGCCCTTGAAGCCAAAAATAACCGTTATTTCAATCCGAGTCAAAATGATCAAAGAATTAAAGTATTACAATATCCTGATTATAACAAACACGATATTTATATTCAAGTTATTAACAAGTTATTAATTTCAAAGGTACACAATGACAAGAATATTTTTATGATTCCACTTTGCATAAAACTCTTCCATTTTGCTCCATTTAGTTTTTATTTCTAAAATCCCACAAAAATACCCCAAAACACAACATTGCCTAGTTAAGACCAACCACCTCCAAAAAGTTGCCGAATGTTGTGGCACACTACCGAACCACCCCTCCACGTACCGGTACCCAAAATACTCAACATTTCCATCACAATGCACCTGTGCATGAATCTTCCACCTTGACACACTTCTGGAAGAACATACCTTGATACTGCTATGGTTTAGTTTTAACTGATTTCTGGCTGAATCCCTCTGGCAAATATTTACTGAAGGGCAGACAATTCAAAAACCACCAAGTGGTTGGACATGCACTTTTCCAGCGCATGAGCACCACACAAATATATGAACGCAAAATGACATTTAAGGATAATCATACTGCGAAAGCATGGAGAGTATTCTGAGAGATACACTGAAGTACTGTTCACTAATAATTAACTTTGTTGTACAGCACAATAATACTGGGAGCTTTCTTAATACCACTCGGATAGTATTGCTGTAAAACTGAATACAGGTCTCATGATGACCATCTCATTAGTTTTTCTGTTTTGTGTATTGAGTCCAATGGTCAATGAATATGGAACAAATGCAAATCATACCAGATCCCTTTGACTGCCTTTATTTTTGCATTTACATTCAAATAAATATCTTAAGTTCAACAAGTTTCAAATGTACAACAATAATACAGAGACTTGTAAAAAATAGATTCTAAAATATTTTCACACTGTTATTGGAGTTGTCTTGGTCTAACATAACTGCAATTCAAAATAAAACATAAGATATATTTAAAGTGAAGAATTTAATCTTTCAAATGAAGTAAATTAAAAACACTGTACACTGTTAATGAACTGTCATTTAAATGAAATTATCATACTTAATTTCCATTTAGAAATACATGTGGAAGTAATCAAAAAGCATCTACTATATGCAACATTAAACCTGATATGCAAGATGAAAATAATATCCTATCTTCATACATATAAGAACATTTTTTCAGTTCAGTTAATCCTGGCCCTGTATTTGTCTGAAGAAATAAATTTCTCAAGAAATTAGTGATTGATTCATGTGTGTGATCTGCTAGACGTGTAAATTAGATTTGTCATCTGATAGCTTTGTAGTAATAAAAACACTGTGAAGCAAATTCTAATTCATGTTGAATTTAACAGACACCTATCATTACGGTCAAAATTCTTTCCAACACAAAAGAAATTAATTTTGATTGGATATTTATTAACAAGAAAATTAAAATGTCTCAAAGCAAATCAGCTCAATTTTAATCCCAAAGTTTTAAATACTGCAGGTATACATTACACCCCCACCCAGCCCAAAAAGAAGCTTTGGACAACACTAGAAAAAGTGGTCATAAAAACAATTGCTGGAAATCCCATATATATTTATGATACTAAAAAGCCATGTTTAAGACATTTATCAACTGACTAATGTAACTGAAAATTCCATATTTATTTTTCTTACACCATTAAAATTATTATTCTTGCAAAACAACTGCATGCACAACATTGTTAGATGAGGTACGTGAATATGGCAGTATCCATGTATCACTTCACATGGCAGTTATACTTATTCTTACAATGACTATTGTAGATCAAGAGTGCACAACCCCAGAAAAGGACCAAGTAAAACCAATATACCAATCTGCACCTGAAAATTTCCAAGTTTATATTTTTCACACTTTTGTGCAAAAACAACAATCATATATTTCTATTATCTGGCATCAACATTTGCAGTATCCCTTGGCCATGTTGCAAACTTCACCATTTTGAGTTCATGTTTTGTTGTTGTTGTTGTTGTCTGTAGGGCTTAACACCATTTTTCAGCACACGATAGACTATACATGGCGGACAGTATTAATGGAGGAAGAAACCAGGAAATCCCCGGAAAGAACCACCGACCCATGAGAAACTACTGGCAAGCTTTCTCACATATCCACATTTGCTGAATCCGAGACTCGAACCCACGCAGACAGAGGTGAGATGGCAGTGATCCATAACGGAGAGCGTTTTAGACCACTCGGCCACTCAGGGCCCCGAGTTCATGTTTTAATGGTAACCTTAAGATCCAGTAAATGTTTCTACAAGAGACTGACCCAAAATTTATAAAGTAAATACTGTGTTATGGAAAATGTCCACATAGTTTATTTTGCAACTTTCATAGCAGAGTTGAACCTTACTAAATGTATCATTTAGAAAATTAATGAAATAAAACTATTCAAGATGTAACAGTGCCACAATCGCAACTGGTAAACAAGCAGAATGTGAAAATTTTACAACACATAAATGTTCAAATACAGGGTCTATGTTTTATATTTAGAGCAAAAATCTGAGGAGGCTATCAACAGTAAACTCTGGGAGGACCAAACACCATATGTCTGTATTGTCACTAGTTATTTACAACATACCATATTTTTGATCATTTAGTTATGGCCACTAACTCTTGTTCATCTAGCTTGAACTATTTCAAAATTGGAAAAAAGGTTTCGCTTACAGGTACATGTAAATGTATAATTATGTCCTATCATAGTTGACTGTATTGAAAATCCTAACAATGTAAGCATTTATTAACCATTAATCCACAGAGTTTTTATCAAAGTTTTGAATATTTAGTTTTGCAAGTATTGCCATTCCAGTTTACCAACTTATTCAAGCACTGCAATCCTGCATGAAACTTACAAATTTGTGTCATTTATACACCCTATGATAAGATGGAGAATTATGTGAAGAAAAGTTTTTACAAATTTCCACATCTTGCATTAAGGGAAACTTGTAAATTGTGGAAGCAAACTACTTGTTTGACTGCAATAAATATATGGCACAAAACAAATTTCAATAGCGTTCTAACGATTCAGTTATCAGCTTAAGCAGATGAGATAGGAAAATTTTGTTTATCAGAGCATGAACTTTAGGCAATATAACAATATTTTAACCCATCTCAGACTAAAATTTTAAAATTCTCATTGGCTGAGCAAATCACATGGTAACCAGGTATGAGACCATACCTGGTTAGTAACCACCCATACCAAGTTAGTTCTGGTTACCTCCCTTGTCCAGACATAAAACGATAGTAAAAACGGAAGCTGTCAAACTACTAGTTTGTTGACCATTTGGTGGACGAAACATATGCAAAATGACAAAAATTTAACTTTGAAGAGATTATAAGAACTAGCAAAACAGCTGAGTATCTAAAAAGAATAACATCAAGAAACATTTTGAATCATCTGATGAAGTCCAGCTAGTTGAAGCACTTTTATGTGGATCTGCCCAAAAAGTTGATGGTGTCTGTTTCAAAGTTATAACTGTTGAAAATATATTAGATATTCGCTTTAATTGTCCCATGCATCTTCTTAGTCCATCCATCAGCAAAAAATATGACATCTGATATCTGACTTTTACTGATGCAAAATGAAAGCTCTGAGAACTGTAATGTAGAAATCAAACATTTGGGCAAGGGCAGCCTTAATCACAATCCAGTTATAAATAAAGCTGACAGAAATAAGCTCCATTTCTCTGTACATTTTAAGAATGACATCCCTATGGCTTGTTTAATAAATTGCAGTTTGAAAGAAGATTCAACTTATGCACATGTGCCAATGAAAATATGCACATCACATTTAAGAGAACATTTGAAGTGTGCATGAACCTCAAAAACTAGTTTAAAATATGTGAATAAAACAACCAATGACTGACCAAAAAAATCACAATGAAAATGACTATGAATCATAATGGGACATTATTCTGGAATTCCCAGACTATTTTTTTGTCTCTTTAGATCATGGGTCTCAAACACGCGGCCCATGGGTTGCATGCGGCCCACCAAGCCATATACTGTGGCCCGCAAAATGATAGGCATCAAAAGGTGTTATGAGAGATAACAAAGGTGGTGTTGCCCTTAGGCCATCCAAAATGCCCTCATGTGGCTCTCAGGGTGGTTTGAGTTTGAGACCCCTGCTTTAGATCATATTAGCAAACTTCACCCCAACAGTGAAAGTCTGTAGCAATGGCCAAAGGGGTCTAACAATGAAAGAGATGCTATACTGCACTGTAATTCTTGAGTAAATCTTAAGTTGTGAATGAATGTCCCAATTGAACAGAGACTGAAAACTATCATACAATTATACTAATTCTTCAATCAGGGCAACCACAGCTACTAAACTATCAAAAGGCATGTTCAAACTTGGCACAAGTTATGTCCATGACTTGTTACAAGTCTGTATTATTTCTAACAGTATATCAACATATTCATGTGAAAGAAAAGTTTTTGATTGGATAAATGATAACAAGAAATAAAGTATCAAAAGAAAATGTTTCACTCCTACCTGGTATATTTTATTCAGCTCTGACTCATCACCGTATCAATACAGGCATCCTAAATTATCATATGATTGTTCCCATTTCTGACAGTCATGACAGACCACCCTGCTTGTGTAGACTTGAATGAATTTTTTTGTAAATTTTGATGCTCCACAAATAAAAAAACAAATTCAAACATCATGTGAATTACATTCATGCCTCTAATAAGTGGAAATGCCATTAAAACATTCAATTTCAATATCAATATAGACTTGGAATGAATTTCAAACTGCTACTGGCAAAAACTCTTGAACACAAGCATGTCACCCACTTAATTTTTAGCTGTTTTTATTATTGAAAGAGGGAGGTTTTCAAGGGGAATTTTGAAGTACATGTTAGACACCTTATATTACCATATCTTCCAATATCAGACAAAATGCTTGTTAACAAATCACTTGTTAATTTATTTTGACATATAATATCAAATGACTGATTATTCTGTGAACTTATTTCAGTTTTGTCAATTTGAAAATATACACATGTAAATACTGCTCTTACCATCGGCTGCACACTATTCAATAATTTTTTAACAATTAGGCTTTTGTTAGGGTAAATAAGTTCCATAGTAACTTAGTGACATGGCATGGGGTTATACTGGATGATATAGGACCGTATCTGATATAATCCTACTGATCTGGCCTCAACTTCACTAAAACAAGACTGAAGTTATGTATGACTAAAAATGATCAATCTGCTGTCTTAAGTCAAGACTTGATTTAAGGCTTGTGTTGGTTGAAATTAAGCCCTGATTTATCAATTTTTAGTAAGACTTAAATGTCAGTCATCAATAACACTGCTTGATTCTTAACTTAAAGTTAAGTTTAGGCTTAAATCATATCGCCAAAATTCAGGTCTGGAATCATCCCATACTGTGTCACTAAGTGAATATGTAGCATTTAAAACCATATTTTCCACTGAATACAGCAAATGAATGAGAAAGCTTATGGTTTACACAAACCTGAACACAAAATCTCTACCTTGGCAACAAAACTGCTGCCCAAACTATGGTACCTCTCTCTTGTCCTTCCTAAGTGAGATCAAAATGAGTGCAAACATCACTCTCAACTTACATTTTGATGTACAATATTGACAGCTTTTAAAGCGTAAAGAAAGACACATTTTAAGAAGACCACAAATGCAAGACAGACAAATTAGCTCAGCAAGATTCATATTTATACCTTACTATAAAGTTGTGAATTAAGGAAAAGTTTCTCTGCTAAATATGCAACAGTTTTACAATGAATGATTAAACAAAAATCTATCCTGATCAAATTATTAAGAAAGGAACAACTGATAAAAATAATGTCAAGTATTTTCTTTCATTTGCTAACAACAGAAAATAGAAAGCTTCATTCCTACAAGAATTTTCTTCAGAATGTTTCACTTTAGAGAAATACATTTCTGATTCCTATAACAAATGTTTTATGAGGCCATAGCTTAACAAACATGACCAGGTAGTTTGACCTTTCAACAATCATTACACAGAAGCAGGAATAACAAGACATCTGTGACCAATACAATTATATGCATATTTAAGCCCTCCTCTGAGTCAGTGACCTTTACCTTTAATCTTTTGACCCCCAAACTGTCAGGTTTCTTCCTTAGTCTTTATGCAAACAAGTAATAAAGCTGAGTCCCAGTCTGTGATATAAAACTAATGTTATTTCAAAGCAACCATTTTTCTTCCAGTTACAGTGACCTCATCCTTTGATTTTTGACTCCAAAATAATTCCTCACCTCAAGTGTCAGCCATCCACACAGTTTGGAAATTGTATATCATGAAGAACTCAAGTTACTGTGGTGAAACAACTTGTCTTCTTTCAGTCAGGTGATCTGGACCATTGAGCATTTCAGTCTGAAATCAATTGGTCCTTCCTTACCCCAAGTGCACTACAAATACTGATAACTGTAGAGTGTGGACAAATTAAGATATTCTCTTCTATCAATCACAATGACCTTCATCTCTGACCTTTTTATTCCAATAATGATAGGGTTCTTCCTTACCCCAAGAGCAAGCTATCCACAAACTTTGGTAACTGCAGACTGTGGGAAAATGTAGTTACTGTGTAGAAACCAAAGTGACCTTGACCTTTGAAATCAGCAGGGTTCTTCTTTATCCCAAGTACAAACTATCCACAAAGTCTGGTAACTGTAGACAGAGGACAAATGGGTGGGCAGAGAGATAACCTTGTAACATGATATGCTTGGTCAATTTATGAATGTAAATAAATACTTGTTATAGATGGAAAATACAACAGATGTGATAATATAAAATGTTATATAAAAGATGTCATAATATAAAATGTTACTGCTGACATCTGCAAGCTCTCACCCAATAAGTGTAGACACATACTGGTATCAGGGGGTTCACTTGACAGATGGGAAACTGCTCTCAACTACATTAAATCTCATGGAAAAGTTAAAATATAATGGACTAGATATACAGGCAGAAATAGGATTACAACTGCTGGTAGGAAAAATGGTAGATGGTTATTTATTTTATAATGATGGCTGCAGATAACTCAATTACTGAAAGACGTGCATTATCTTAATGAAGGTGGAAAAGTTTAAACATCAAAGACAGACTGGATATACAGGAAAAAATAAGACTAATTAGGTTGACGGGGTTCATATATCAAGGACTGAATATGTAGGCAAAACTTGTGGGTATGCAGGAACTTGTTTCTTGTTTTCTGAGAGCGTCAAAAGCTGGCTTGCAGTTTTTATATACAGAATTGTGCAATTAGTTCTTGAATGGACTGAAATATTTCTAGATTCCCATTGGTGGCTTAAGCTGACTCCCTGCTTTGATCACAAAACTTACACATTTGGGGTTGATAGGCTGAAGATGACTCCGTGGTATTTAGAAATGCATACATGTATTCACGTCTGAATATATTATATATCATGAACAGGGTATACAGGCAGAAATGAAGCTGGTGTGGCTAGGGACACAGGCATCTGTAGCTGACTCCCTAATGCTATAGAGGGCACTGGTTGTGGACCCTGGCTGCTTGAAGGCTGGGTGCTTTGGACATCACTGGGCCCTTAAACGGAGATATAAAATATTTTAGGAATAATGCAAGTTCAAATGTATACTACAAACAGCAAAAACCAACTTAACTCTCTTTTTGTCAAGGCTGCTTATAAAAAGAAATATAAAATCTAGGGTGTGACTGGATGGTTGTAAAGACACAGTTATCCTGAAGTTACCACAATGTGGTGCTTCCATCAAGGCAGGCTTGACATGAACTGAAGGAACCAAAAAAAATCATGTCCTATGTGTTTTTTTCTGTGACTACATACATGGGGAAGAAGTATAAAGATTGAGTTTGAAATAATGTAGAATAAACAATAAAAATAAAAATGTATAGACAATATTTTCCTATAAGGCAAACAGAATATTTGAAGAACAGGCTTCAAAATTATGATTATCAATACATGTACTATAGTTGTACTAAATCCTTTCCATTAAATACACTGAATAGTTTTATTTTTGGTCATGCACATTTCAAGTGTATTTGCCTTATATTACTGGCAACTGTGCTGCTGCATCAAAAGGCATGGTCACATGCAATCAAACTCAATTAACAACACAAGATGCTCATGTGAACCCGAGATCACCTACCTGGCTGACATCTGCCTAATAACCACATGCAAAAGCAGTTGGCAAAGAAAATATGAGTCACTAGGATATTGCTTTAGCAGAAATTTCTCACAATGCTTTTGTTTGCATATATCAACATTGTTTGTCCAATACTTTAAGGCCTTTATGCCTGGGTGCTATCAAAGTTTGGTAAAATTCTGTTGAGGTTTTTCAAATTAGGTTGTTTAAATGTTTTATTTTTTCACCATGTGCAGCTATATTTGATGGTGGAGCAAAATTGTTATAATCTGGAAGGCCCTCTAGCTAGTTTTCTTTCAGTAAAAGTTGGTCAAATTTTGCTGAGCAGTTTTTGAGAAGTTGCAAAATGATTTTATAATTTTAGCAACAACATCCATATTTGATGGTGGATCAGCATCATTTGTAAAAACCTCAAAAGCTCTTTACACCTTTACTTTCTCCATAATTGGTCCAATTCTGACAAGTACTTTGTCTGACAAAGCCAATCAAAGTGTCTATTTTGCCAATATCTGACTTTGACTTGAGATCATTGGTATAAATCTTAAAGGCCTTCATGCCAAAAATGTTGTTTGAGTAATGGTGGATATAATTGTGGATAAGAATTGTTTATAAAACCCTTTCATGCCAAGATGCTCTCAGCCAGATTTGGTTAAAACCTGTCCGGCAGTTTTTGAGGTGGTGTTCCAAAAATACTCAATGTTGATTTACGACATAATGCGCATGAAGAACAACCTATACCTGATGTAAGGCTATACCATGTCTCACTTCAGAACTGGTCAAATTCTATGGAGCATTATTTTTGTTTTATAAGACAATAATCAATTTTATTCCCATATTCTTAGTAAATGTGATCATATTTAATAGCAGATCAGTCTTGTTTTCATAAAATTAAACCATGTCATGTCAGGATGCTCTCTGCTAAAATTAAGAAGACATTTCAAATTTCTGATGTTGATAGCTGACAGATGATGCATGAAGAACCCATTCCAGGTGCCAGCAATACCGTAAGCCCGCTTGACTTTAGAGCCAGGTGAGGTAAGAAAACTAACAGTTACTGTATGTATGAGATGGAAAATCAGTTTTTGGATGTGTTCCTTTGTTAAACTAACCAGTTCTACAAAGAAAAAGAACTGAGAGAGAAATGCTCATGCTGTCATGAAGCAACATCATTTTAGAAATACCACTGGACATAGCCTACCATACCTTAAACCAAACATTTTTTATCATGGACCCTACTAGTACTCAGTGGTATGTACTTCACTACCTCAGTGTCCAGATCTGAACTGCTTTTAGTTGTTATAAGTTGTTTAAGTTGTTATAGACCATGCAATGAATAATTTACCATCAATACATCTTATTTTCAGTTGAACTGCATTTGAATGTAGTCAGAATTTATTTCCATTGAATTCCCTTCTTTTTTCTTATTATTTTTTTTGGTTTATGGTCTACAAGATTCATTCTAATTTTGCATTTATCACTGAAGTTCATTGTTTTTTTGTTTGAGCACAAAAAACACCCATTTCTTAAGTAGAGTCTTCGGTATTGGACAGTGTTAATGGGAGAGAACTCCTCTTGAAGGCTCTTGTCCTAATAAGAATGTGTTTTAATAAAACTGAAAATGCATTAAATAGAAATGACAGCAATGAATTTATGCTAAATAAAAGTATAACCACACATGCAATAATAGTAAATATGCAGCTGAAATGTATCTGGCAGGTAATGTTATTTCTTTTTGAATTTTGTTTAAATATATATTGGAGATACAATCATTGATGATGATGTCATTGCATCAATGGTGGTTGTTTATGTCTTCCTCAGCAAGAAGAATGTCACGGGGTGAAAACTGTTTTGTCAGTGTAAAGAACCTGATCCTGAACTATCATGCAAAAGGGCTTTTGACCATGAAAATATAGCAGCAACCTAAAAATAACTGATATTTAAATCCATTCACGAAATGGTATTTGTTTTTCGTTAAATTTTCGTTCATCACTCATTGTTCTGCATTTTGTACTTTTCATTTGCTCTATAGTTTCTTCAAAATTAAATCTGTGGATTGGGGAAAGTGCTGTATAATTTGCAAAGATGGAATATTGTTCATTAGGTCTTTCAATGTGGTTTGAAGCAACACAAAATCCATGAAAACTGATACCCCCCACACACCAAGTAAATTCACATGACGGAAAATTTGGTGTAACAAGTAGAAATTGATGGGGACTATTTTTATCACTTCATTTTATAACTGATAAGTAAGTCAAAGTTAATGATAATATGAAGTTCAGACTGCTGTTAATCACTGTCTAGGGGAGACCATCCATCCATCAAACTCTTTTTTATGTATGACCCAGTCAAAAAAATACCATATTTGTTCATTACAAAAGTCTATGTGAATTAGAGGTGCATGGTATTACTGGTATACCAGTTTACCATGGTATTTTTTTAAAATGGTACGTACCATGGTACTTTTTCACTGTACTGGTACTTTATGTCAATAAGAAATGCAAGTAAATTCCTGATGAATCTTGTTTCAACTTTAATGATATTAATAGTGTGTTTTTATTATTCATGAGAAAATACTTTAAAAAAAATTATTCTTGTTTTTACAAAATGGTGGTATCTGTCACAAACCAATGGTGACACATGATTATATTTATCCTTTAATAACATGTTTGACACCTGTCACATATGCCAACATGGATGCCAAATGAATTGTTAAACAGATTAAGGTGAAATCCAACATTCTGAAAAAACACTCCTCCAACAAACAAACATCATGTTTTAGTTCTTTACTATAACTGTATGTAAATATGTTGAGTATATGTATTCCTTTGTAAGACTGAATCATCCTACAATTTTCAGGAGTGTGCTTGTTTTCTGTCTGAACTATATGTCATTTCTCAAGTCCTTTAAATATTTTCTTGTTTGTAGAGTAAGCATATTTAATGTTTACTGGTCCTCTCTAATCAAGTGTAATGAAAATTACCTCAGTTACCCACATAATTAACAATGTAATTAGTATGCCTCATTTCCTAGATCAAAAATGTGCCTTATATATAACAATATTTATAATGTACTTACATAGGACATGTCTTTCAATGTCTTAGAAAGTGAATTTTGTTACCTGCATTGCGTATTGTGGCATGCCATCTCATGATATTTTGACCCAGTAGCATTAAACAGACTGCAATGGGGGGATATATTTTGTGCATATTTTACATTGTTAGTCATAAAATTATAACGAAATTATCCTGTATCATATATAATTTAGACAGGTCAATTTATTCCGTAATTCCAATGTTTTGCCATGCACTCACTGCCAATACATACTAATCCACCATTTGAACTCTTTTGGTCAGCAAGCACTATACAATCTGATCGGCTATTGGTCACATGATCTTTTTCTATAAATAGCACCATGTACGTGTACTGTGGAGCATCACAGTTATGTTGTCCAGCGTTTGGAGCAGATGGAAGAAAAGCAATGGGTGACACTGTATTAATTTCATCTATTCTATAATGTCTCAAGTTATGTTAGATAAACGAAGTCAAGTTGCAATGGTTAGTTCGTACTGAAATTTGAAATGCTTGCTTGACATTACAGTGAATACAGAATTTATTTATTATTCATGAGGTGATGTCTGCTACTGTATTGGTTGATGTGATTTCACCTTCAGTGAATTATCACCACAGCTAACCTATGTAAATGAAAGCAAGAAACTGTGATGGTTAGATAATTCTAGGAAACATACCGTATTCCTTCAAGAATTAATATACAATTATATTACTTCAGCAGTGTTAAATTGCTACTTCACCATCTCTCGTCACCTTCACTGGAAGGTGAACTCACATTGCACCTTCACTTAATTCACCACCCCAACTTAAGCAACTCGTGTCTTATACTTCCATACCTATAATTTAAACGATATAAATCATTTCAAATATATTCTTTAATACACTCAGAGAGGTGGAGAAGGTGTAATTATCTTTGAAACTCCATTGCACATTCCGCCATGGCAGTTGAACACTTTGTCTCCTGTGATTATCTGGTTGTATAAGTCTAGTGTTAAATCCTATATATGTGTGTGTGTGTGTGTGTGTAATTGTATCGACATTCAGTAATTACATGTTCATATATTCTTGAACTTAAGGTAATTCACAAATAAATACTTTTGACATTTATTATATATGCTCTTGTACTATTCTTTCTAATCAAATGCTAGACAGGAGTACCCAAAAATCTTGCAGCTTGGATTCAGTGTTACAAAATGTCTTGCCCAGGTGTTGGCATCCCACTCCAAGTTTCCTTGCCTATTACATCAATAGTGTGGCAGGAAAATTGTAGACTTCAGTATCAACACTTCATACTTGTATCAACAGGCTCTCTAATGTCAGCATTGTCTTTTACAGAATCAGCAACAGCGTAAGCTTATCATCCCACTGCAATTACAGCTTTTCAACTGCAACTTATGCAACATTTAACAAACACATAGCAAATTCATCTACTGTAAGGTACTGGCCATTTACTTGGGGGTGGGGTGGGGGGAGGGAGGCTGTGATTTTCTTTTGAGTTAAAATATTTTCTTTTCTTTTATCTCAAGATAGTATTTTCCCTAATAACATCACAGATATAATATGGTGTTACTTTGGCATAAATCAGATAAAGATATTTCTTGCCAATTATTGACAGACTGAATTAAACAAAAAAGTGTCTGGCTCCAGACCCAGAACATTGAATTGTTGGTCTCTAACATAATTGTGGTATACCATGGTACATACTGTGGTATGTTGAGAAAGACTGCGGTATACCACAGTACAAAATTTTTTGCAGTATCCAGCTCTAATGTGAATTATAAGGGTAAACTTTTAATAGCAAAATGTACCAATGTACGATTGAAAATTATGATCATTGTAAGTCATGACACTACCTGCATTCGAAACAGCTGCACAGTACTGAGTATTTCTTTGGGATTAAGTGAACCTACATAAAGGAAACATCTAGTATTCATTGTACTATACCATGAGATTTTTATTTCTTCTTCTTGTTTGAAGATATTTGGAGATCAGCAATTTTTGTTTCAATCAAGGAAATAATCCAACAAAATGCAAAATAATTGATAATACAGACAGCATTAATTATCCCCTCACATCAAAAATTTCTGATTCATCATTTAGACTCTGTATCAGTTATCAGTGGGGAGCTGCTGAAGCTCAGTTGCTAGAGCAGTGGACCTGTAATTCAAGGGTTGTGGGTTCAACACCCACCCAGGCTAGTCCTGGTCACCTGCCTCAGTATGTCCATGGGAAAGGCATCCAACTCCCATTTCGCTGGCATGATATAGCCAATAATGTAGTCAAAATGCTGTTAAAACCAATAAAAGCGACACAAAATCAGTTATCAGCCATTATTACGTGGATATAGCACTGCCACTAACAAGGAAAAAGGGGTTAAGGGTGGGATGGGTAATGGAGAAGGTGATAGGCGAATACTATCAACCATTAGAGACATTCTGTTGAATTATGAATTCTCCTTTGTTAAAAGATTAAAAATAAACAAAACAACAGCATGCTGGAGAGTAAGGAGAAACAAATATCTAATGTACCAAAGCCTAAGGCAGAATAGCGGGCTGATGCAGACAAATGGACTAAGAGATAGCAAAGAAGCAATTACATGTAATCCATACCTACAACTGCAGATTTACCAAGCTTGAAGCATGCAGTCATAAACTTCATCTGTACTTACTTGAGATGCAACGAATGAAATTGTAGTACCTTTCATGATATTAGGACTTAGTAACAAGGGCACTATGGAAGATTTTGTGCTAACTGTCATGGTGCTATTGGACCCACCAGTCCCTGCTCCTTCACGACTTTGGAGAGGGGGACGGAGGAAGTAAGACGAAGCAAGGGGGAGCTCTTGCTCTCTGCTCCCCTGGCCTATAGATGTGCTAATGCCAGCTGTTACATCATCAACATCAGACACCTGCGATGCCATTGTATCTGTAGATAAGTATAAAGCCATACTACATGGAGTTTTATGTTATTATTAATAAAGTTATTCACAACAGTTCTGATGCTAGTTGCTTGTTATTATCTGGTTCCTTTCTGTAATGACTTCTTTTCTGTATGAACATTCACTGATTTTTGTTTCAGAAATTCCATACAATTACTTTAAAAGGGCATTTTTGTTTTAAATCATGTTCTCCAAAAATACTTAACAATTAGAGAAATATATAAAAATATTCCTCTTTCCCAACAAAATAATAATAATAATAATAATAATTATAATATAATGACTGCTGCAACTACAATTTTTGAGGGTGACTCATTTATACAAGGAATACTCTCCTGTGAGGCCCTCTTTAGAAAAAATATCAATGTACATATTACCAAAGTTAATAAATTACTATTTAGTTTAATACGTCTTTAGTATCATAATATTAAATTATATTATAATCTATGAGTAACACATACTCATACATAATCTTTTCTGTAGATTTTACATGCAGTGCAAGCTTATTCCAAACAATTCTTAGTAAAATACTGCAAGTTGTTAATTTGCTTTGTTCCTTGTTTGAAGGTTTCTGTGTTATGCTGATTTCAACTTGTAAAGTGCTGAATACAGCCTGAATAAATCCTGTAGGTGTTCTGGTGCAGTTCCAGGTAGACATTTATGTTTAAGAACTGCCCTGTGAAAATTACTCCATTCAGACATTATAAGCTTATATATAGTCCATATCATATAAACCATAAAAGAGCACTGATGTGAAGAAACTCTTCCAAGATACCAAAATTATTATCTCCCTTACCCACCACAAGGTGGCAACCTGTAAATCGGATGTTGTTCAGTTTCAGTTGGAGTGAAACATCAACAGTGATACTAGAATTTGCACTGAGGTTTAGAGCTTCATAATAATGTGATTGTGTAAGTATTCTCAGGAGAAACAAAGTTTACGACACAAAAATTTCTCTTCATCAAATACATTACACGATCATATTAATATGAGAAGCTTTGGTAATTGGAGGAGACAATGCATGAGGCTGGAACCTCTGCCCCTGTTATTTTTCAGAGGAAGTACGACTGGTGTACCTATGTGAAGGATGAAAACCACTCCCCTATCACTATGCAGTACAACTGAGGGACACAACAACCTTGATGTCTACACTAAGGTAATGAGAAATTGGGTGGCAGTTAATTGCCAAAGGAAAACTGCAGTCAAATTCAGTGAAAGCTGTAAAGTTCAATGTGAATGTGGAGGCTGAACTATTATTAACGGGGTCTGGAGACCATCTGGGTTGCTGCTAGCACAGGGGTCAGCAACCTATTTTATATAGCGTGCCACTTTTTTCTGGATTAATTGCAAAATGAATGAGCACGTGCCACCAGTAAGAGCGTAACACTTTTAAAATCAAGGTTTTTGGCTCCTCTTCATGTCCCACACAAAACCTCTTGAAGTGCCACCTTGTGGCACATGTACCATAGGTTGCTGACCCCTGTGCTAGTAGTCCCACCAAATTTAGTTATCTTCTCTGTGATGCTAGCTCACAAAGGCAGAAGCTTGAGAAAGTTGACTACAAATACCAGCTGACAACCTAATGATGTCTCACATAGAAATGGTACATTCAGATGTGATGCTCTTAGAGATGACTTGTATCACATCAGCAGAAATCTTCATAAGGCATTTTGTTATGTGTCGAAGTATGCTGAGAGGATGGCCCACTGGATACAAGATACAAAGGCCTGCCGAGGGATCATGCTTTCCTGCTTTTACAGAGAAAGAGTTGTCACTGGGCCCTTTCAGCGCTTTCTGTACATTTCAATAATTACCTGAAAGCGTGGACTAGCTCTTGCAGAGTTGCCTCTCTCAAAGGATTGATCAAAGAGAGTGAGAAAATAGTAACCTGTTCATATATATGAACCCTGTCTGCATCATTAGAAAAACTAAACCATTAACTGAAAAGTCACACATTTCACTTAACTGGCAGGCTGAAGTTGGTGCTATCAAAAACATGCACTGTATGATAGCAGCTTCAGTGATGTTCTAGGCAACGGCTTAAACATGTTGGGGTTGAGTCATTTCAGAACCCAGGACTGGTTCCATCCAGGCAACAAGGTGAATAACTGGGGCCAATTCTGATTTTTCCTCACTCTGAGATATCACAGGCATCACTTATTGATCTGCAGCAATTCATGCAAGGAATGTTTGGTATTACATAAAAACTTAAGTCTACTAAAGTGGACAAAATATCCAAACAGGAACAAATTTGTTTAGAAGTAATAGAATTCTGCCCATAACTCTCAAATCAGTTACAAAGCTACATCCAGATCATATTATACTGAAAACTTGAATGAAAATTTTGCAGCCATTCATGTTAGTTTAATACAAATTTTTATCTACTTAAAATTCTTCAATTACAACGTCTATGTGGAAAGCAAATTTTAAAGTAAATTATGTTTCTCTGAGAATACTTACCCAATCACATTATGTTTGGAATATTAGCCTGTTACCTCCTGAATCCAGCCCAACTAAAAGACAAAAATCATCTTTTTCTGTCTAAATCAATAGATAAAGGGTAGAACATTTTGCATATTACATCCCCTTGGCACAACCAGGTGTCACTAGTTTATAGCTGAACGAGATACTAATGAAGATGCTTACATGGAAGGGTGGTTGGGAGGATTTTTAAGTACTGTGATTGGTAAGTATTCTTGGAGAAACATTATTTACTTAAAAATTTGCTTTTCTCCTTCCAATACATTCCCCAATCACATTACGTTAGAATAAGTAATAGGAGGAGGGGATGCTGAGCATCTGACCTCTACCTCGGGTATCCTTCTAACCGGTTTTCCTTATTAGATAAGCAACACAGTCTAGGGGCACTTGACCTGTGACCCTATCAAAAGGTTAAGAAGATGAATACTGAAAATCATCTTACCTACAAAATTTCAGTGGCGAATCCAGCGAAGCTAACAGGATGTATTGACTGATCTAGTTGGGTCTAGTGGCCATCTGTGCTGCTACCACTGGACTTACCAGATTCAAGGTTTGCCTCTGTGACGTTAAGTCTCTGAGATGAAGGCTCGTGAATGTTGACTCTGAATACCAGCCAACAGCTTCTGTTATATCTCAGATTGAAACAATGTGTTCAAATGTTCGGTTCACAGCGATGGCTCAAAGCTTTTGAGCAGTAATCTTCATGAGGTGACTCTGATCTGGTGAGATGTCAGAGTACACTGAGCATACAACCTACTTCAACCATAAAGCATGGGCCTGAGAGGTGATATCCTGTGTTCCCACTCACACCTGAAGGAAGATGTGTTTGTATGTGCCATGACTTATCTGTGCACTTTAAGTAGTACTTGAGAGCGTAAACAGGATCTTGCATGGCTGCAGTTCTTGACTTATCAGTGGAAGAAAGCAATAACTGACGACTCTTCAGTTACTGACAGGTGGTAACCCATTTTGGGCTACAAAGCCTGGTTGTGTCAAGAGAATTCTCCAAACCCCTGATCTGATCTGAAGAAAGTTCAGGTAGACATAAAAGGCATACAGCTTGCTTACCCTGCATGTGGAAGATAAAGCTATTAGGAAACACGACTTGTATGATAGTGACTTCAGTGAAATGTGGGCTAGAGGTTAGAATGGATTCAAATCGAGCCATGTTAAAATCCAGGATTGGTTCCATTTGGAAACAGTGAGGGATTATGGTCGATTGAGACCAAAAAGGTCTAAAAGAGCTGATAGGTCTATATCCTGCCCAAAATCATGTCTGCCATGATGCCAGAATGTGTCCAATATCATGGGGCAGAAGCCTTTGATAGAGATTGGGACCAACTGTTTCTCCTCAAAGAACCAGAGACAAAAAGTTGGCCAGTTGAGACATTGAGGCACATAGAGGGACGATGTTGCTGGTTTGGCACCAGTACATGAAAATATGCTACTTTCCTCGTAAAACTTTAGAGTGAAGGCCTTCTTGCTCTCTAGATTTCCCCTACAATCATAGGTTTGAATTGTTTGTCTCACAAGGCTGTCCTGATAAGAACAGATCTTTTACCCAGGACTTTCCTCATCTGAGACAGGCAAACAGAATCATCTTGCCATTCTGACCCCATAACTTCTGCATTATTTTTGGTCTCAGCACTTGGGAGGAGAGGTAAATGACCCCAAATCCTCTGAATGAATGACAGTGCATCCACGGACCAAGCTTTTGGGTCTGGAACTAGAGATATGTAAGCTGGTAGCTGTGATTCCACCTCATCACAAAGAGGCCCCATTGTGTGCAAATCAGAGCGATGACTGATTGATGGAGAGACCATTCTGTGTGAAGGACTTGACCTATTCTGAAAAGAGTGGCGGCCAAGACACTGAGTCTGCTGGGAATGTGTCTCATTTGTAAGTTGATATAGAGATTGTCACACCAGCATAGAAACTGCCAAATCAAAACATACAGGTCGGGTGATTTTGTGCCTAGCTGTTTGAGGAGATAGGTTACCACCACTGAGTTGTTGGACCTAAAGAGGAATGTTTTTGCCTCTGAGCTGATCTTTGCAGAAGTGAAAGGTGTTGATGACAGCATTCATTTCTTGGGTGTTGATATGTGGAGGTTGTTCCCCTGGCTCCCATGTTTTGTTGATGGTAGTGAAGGTTGGAAACAGGTGGGCACCCCAACCATGCACACTGGCATTGAAACAAACTGCTTTTTCCGCTTGGGGCTTCTCTAGTGGCATTCCCATGATCAACCAACCTGGGTTGCACCACTAAAGCAGGAATAATTGAACCTTGGGCATGACCATGACTGTTTGATCAAGGTGACTTGAAAAGGGGTGGCATTGTGCTCACAATGTCTGCATAAAAAAAACCCCATCTGAACGGGATCTAGTCCACTGCCACATTGAATAATCCAAGGAACTGTAAACACTCTCTTGCTGAAATCCGAGTCCTGTTGGAAACACACTCAATGAACTTGACGATTTGGATTATGCGAACACATTGAAGTCACACCAGATTCTGGTGGGGTAAAAATTCCATGCCCAGATGGACAAAATTCTGGGATGGATGAATGGAGGGCTGACTTTTCTCAGTCCACTAGAAAGCCTGGATGATCTAAAAGTTAGGCGATCATTTCTGCCTTGGGGTAGAATAGAACTTACCACATGTTTATGGGGGATGTCGTCCATGTACACTGCCATTGTTGCAGATGATGTCGACTGGAACAGGGAAACAACATAATCCATAATCTTGGTAAAAGCCCAAGGGATGATGGTGAGGCCAAAGGGAGAACTTTGAACTGATAAAACGTCAAAGTAAGCAAAAACAGAGAAAATGTTCATAACACAGGGTGGACAGGGATGTGAAAGACTGAAGGCGTACTCATCACATCAAATGGAGAGGCAGAGAGAGCTCGCTGTCTCCATCTGAAATTGGTTGAGGCGACTCCAGTTGATGATGGGTCTTGACTTGCTGTTTGCTCTTGGAAAAAGAAGCAGCCTTGACTAAAACCCTGAGGATTGTAGTCTTTGTTCAAGCTATACCGCCCTTTTTTTTTCCTGAGTGACTGTATCTACTGCTGTAGAAAGGTATCCTTCTCCTGATCTGTGTCTCTGTGAAGAAGGGGGAGGAGAGGGGAGGGGGTTGTTGATAAATGACCAAAGCCCTTCCAAATGACCCGAGTCCCACCCCACCCCACTCCGAGGTAACAGGGAGATCCAGTGAGCTCAAAATTTGGTTCTTACCACCTCTGTACAATTGCTCCTAGAAATCGATGTTCATGCACGTGACTGAGAAGATCCGTCCTGAGGCTGCTTAATCTCCCTTCACAGTGGCAAGGGCTGAGTGATTCCAAACACTCATGTGGGTTGAGCAGAACTGTGGAGGGGCAATTCCTGAGCTGTCTGTCTCTGAACTTCCTCTAGTTTTCCTCCAAAGCAATGGTGATCCATACAGAGTCATCCAGAATGGGAGGGTATGACTAGGTTTGAGAGATGTGGATCACAGACGTGTGACCAATTCAAAGAAAAGGTCCCCATGTTGGAATGGATGGATGGCAGTGATGGCTGGAGATGGTGTAGTATTATTATGCATTACATCCAATGGATCAGGTACAAACCCCATGTGTCCAGACCTATGGCTTTGAACATGCATTTCATACATTTAATAACACTTCTCCTGAAATATACAAGAAAACAAAGCACAGGTTTGACTAACTAGCTAAAAGCATGGATTAGCACATCAGTATGTGACTAACTAGCTAATATGGTAGCCCAGACTTCCTCTGACTATGTATTACAGATGCTGCAAATTGATGGTGTATACTTAGTATAAACAAACAAGAGTTGTGGTAGACTTCCAAGCTCTTTAGTTGCATAAATAGCATTTAAATGAGATTCTGCTGAAATGACACAAGAAAAGAAAGCAAAACATAAATTAGTATTTCATCAAGTTATTAACTCACTAATATAAATATATTCCCCATTACTAATGAGGGAATCAATAAAGTCAGTGTCACATTTGAAACTTAAGAACTATACTTCAACCTAATACATTTCAAGTAATGCTGCATATTAAAAACTCACTAAGACCAACTCCATACCAACTGAGCAAGAAAAAAGCCAGAGTCATGCTAACTTGTAATGATGTTGCAGAAGTCAACAACAGCGTGGTGTGACGTGCCTGGTCTATAATGGACAAAGTCCCTAATGGTGACAGAATCACTCAAATCTGGAATATACTGTAAAAAGAATGTATACAACCTGTAGCACAATGATTAATCCACACAATAAATCCAAAAGGAATGTTGGATGAGTCAATTAGAACAAAATGGCTTGGATTGTCAGAGGGTAAACTATAAATTATTCAGTCCAGCAGTGAAGCTAAAAACTGGCAACACGGCAGTGCCAAGGGGAGGTAATGGGCACGAGTTACTGCCCTTTATCTACTGATACAGACAGACATGAGTTTTGTCATTTAATAGGGCTGGATTCATGAGGTAGCAGTCTAATATTCCTAATGTAATGTGATAGGGGACTGTATTCGAAGGAGAAATAATAAAATAGAAATTAATAACATTCAGCCTGGAAAGTCTGTATGGTTACATTGTTTACTGTACTGAAAACAAGTTATTGTAACTGAATACAGTCGAGTTATTGTTTGTAGTATTTGACTAATCAACAAGAGATGTAAAACCATTAAAAATTTCCCAATGCAAGATACTAAAGCACAGCAAAGCATTGTAAGCTTAAAAAACACAATGGTTCAACTACTGCTAAACAGATCTTCAGCTTTTGCAACAAAAAAGAAAATAAACCAAATTAGAAATAGAAGGTGCTTCGTGCATTGGAAAAGGGAATACTATATTCATATATTCATACTGAGGTCCTTAATACAAAACAATTCAGGTAAAAGAACTGTTCTTTGACAGAATATGTTGGTTGTATAATATGTGTTCTATTTACATGTATTTCTCCATTAGAATTTACTGTGATTTGATGGTGTTCTATTTACATGTATTTATCTACGAGAATTTACTGTAATTTGATGGTGTTCTATTTACATGTATTTATCTATTTGGATATACTATGATTTGATGGTGTTCTATTTACATGTATTTATCCATTAGGATATACTATGATTTGATGGTGTTCTATTTATATGTATTTATCCATTAGGATATACTATGATTTGATGGTGTTCTATTTATATGTATTTATCCATTAGGATATACTATGATCTGATGGTGTTCTATTTATATGTATTTATCCATTAGGATTTAATATGATTTGATGGTGTTCTATTTATATGTATTTATCCATCAGGATATACTATGATTTGATGGTGTTCTATTTACATGTATTTATCTATTTGGATATACTATGATTTGATGGTGTTCTATTTACATGTATTTATCCATTAGGATATACTATGATCTGATGGTGTTCTATTTATATGTATTTATCCATTAGGATATACTATGATTTGATGGTGTTCTATTTATATGTATTTATCCATTAGGATATACTATGATTTGATGGTGTTCTATTTACATGTATTTATCTATTTGGATATACTATGATTTGATGGTGTTCTATTTATATGTATTTATCCATTAGGATATACTATGATCTGATGGTGTTCTATTTATATGTATTTATCCATTAGGATATACTATGATTTGATGGTGTTCTATTTACATGTATTTATCTATTTGGATATACTATGATTTGATGGTGTTCTATTTACACGTATTTATCCACTAGAATTTACTGTAATTTGATGGTGTTCTATTTACATCTATTTATCCATTAGGATATACTATGATTTGATGGTGTTCTATTTATATGTATTTATCCATTAGGATACACTGTGATTTGATGGTGTTCTATTTATATGTATTTATCCATTAGGATACACTGTGATT
Organism: Megalonaias nervosa; assembly: GCA_016617855.1. Taxonomy (NCBI): domain Eukaryota; kingdom Metazoa; phylum Mollusca; class Bivalvia; order Unionida; family Unionidae; genus Megalonaias; species Megalonaias nervosa. The sequence goes on along the minus strand of JAECUM010092849.1, from coordinate 190,135 downwards.
TTATGGACATACCTAGAAACTTGTTTTGATGAGGTTTGTTAATGTGAAGTACCATTCTACAGTGTGTACTAATCAAAAGTGCAAGCACGAAATTAATTAAATTTTGATACCATTGGAATCTTTAGGCATGCTGACTCCTTCAAAAGGATCTGCCCCTTGTGAGAATGTTTGTGAAGTGGGCTGAATCTGAAGAGGTGGGACTTGAGGATAGAGTGTGGTTTGCTGAATGGGTGGGGACAACACTGGCTGTGAACTGATTGCTGTAGGAATTGTATCTGATCCACCTTGCCTGTCTATTCTGGATTGCTCTGCAATGCATAATTTCTTAGAATTAAAACCGCCGTAAGACAGTGAACTTTTATTTTCAACCTACCTTTACTTATTAGATGGGTCAAGAGTAATTGCAAAGTGAAAATAAATACAAACATTCTGATGAAAGACAATGAAAAAATCTCAACTCCATAAAAATTTAAGCTGTCATACTGTCTAAAAATTAGATTTGCATTATAAAGTCACCAGTGAAAGGTTATTAAAACAGTTCTACGTGGCCCCATAAAAAAAACTTTCAATAAAAAAGTGATCTTAAGTTGAACAGGATGAGATTTATGTGTATACTTATTTATCTTTCATTTATTTTCTCCTTCTACAAACAAACTCAACTCACTGCACCTCTTTCACTCTACAAAAGAAATTAAAATTGGATTGACTTGTGAAGATTTTATATCTATTATTTTCAAATCTCTCTTAAGAACAAAATATCCTTAAGTAATTTGCATCAAAGTGTACAAATTTCTTGCACCTTGATGATAGACTATAATCAGCCTTTGTTCTATTCTGAATCATGACTCACTTTCAATCTGGAAATGTAATTATCTGATACAATTACATATCTCTTAGAATTAGTTAATCCTATCATATACCCCAAATTTCAAACCATGCCTTGCTCAAACTTTTGTAATTTGGAAAAGTGAAGTTGACAACAGCAATTGCAATAATAAATCCCTAAATGTGTGGGAGAAACAAGCAGCCTGATGTGGAAAATATGGCACATGGGTTCAATGTGCATTCTTGCTCAGGTAAAGCGAGAAGACAGGACATACGTAGTATATACAACATGCAAAAAAACCACAGCTGCAATGTTTAGTTGGCTACAATTCAAATGAAAATGTTAATCAAATTCTCTGATCATAAAAATGTCTCATAAATCAAGTTAAACTTTTGAATAATTTATCCTTGGGATTTTTTTGGTTTTTTAATGTAAAATATTCTACAATAATGCTCTCTAAATAGATGTCTCTCTACCTGAGTAAGGAATAGATTCACTTTACCCTGTAGATGTCCCCAAAATCTAGTAAAACAAATTTCAGTGGACAGTTTTATGTGTCATAAAATGTAACCATAGAAAAAACGAATTCAAATGAATATGACATGACATGCATGTGCTGATGTCATGATATCATGTGACAATATGTTAGTGGAATGCTGAAAAGTGCAATTTTAGCCACAAAAATACCCATTTGGGACAATATTCAACATGAGTGCATACATCACCAATTGTGATATTTTGTCAGATTGTAGTTGATGCTAATAATGACAATGTAGGTCTGAGCTTAAATGTATAATATATTGAAAACTTAAATGTGCAAGATATTTAAAAACTTAAATGTACAAGATATTAAAAACTTAAATGTGCAACATATTAAGAACTTAAATGATTCAAATTATTAAAAACTTAAACATGCAAGATACTGTGTGTGTGATTTGGATTTTTAATGTAGCTTTAACAATTTTTCAGTCATATCGCTACGATGCCTGCAATGTGGTAGTTTATAGTGATGTCTTGCACTGGGGCATCATGCTGCAGACATGTAGCATGATGTCCCACCCAGTCACATTATCCTGACACCAGGCCGACCAGTCCTAACACTAACCTCTTAATACTGAGTGCCAAGCGAGGCAGCTGTTAGTACCATTTTTTTAAAAGTCTTTTGGTGTAAGATACTGAAAACTTAAATGTGCAAGATATTGAAAACTTAAATGTACAAGATACTGAAAACTTAAATGCACAAAATATTCAAAACTTAAAAAGTGCAAGATAATGACTTAAATGCACAAGATATTGAAATCTTAAAAGTGCAATTCATTAAAAACTTAAATGTGCAAGATATTAAAAACTTAAATGTGCAAGATATTGAAAACCTAAATGCACAAGATATTGAAAACTTAAAAAAGTGCAAGATAATGACATAAATGAACAAGATATTGAAATCTTAAAAGTGCAAGGCATTAAAAACTTAAATGTGCAAGATATTAAAAACTTAAATGTGCAAGATACTGAAAACCTAAATGCACAAGATATTGAAAACTTAAAAAAGTGCAAGATAATGACATAAATGCACAAGATATTGAAAACTTAAAAGTGCAAGGTGTTCAAAACTTAAATGTGCAAGATATTAAAAACTTAAATGTGCAAGATATTGAAAACTTAAATGTGCAAGATATTAAAAACTTAAATGCACAAGATATTGAAAACTTAAATGTGCAAGATATTAAAAACGTAAATGTGCGGGATATCAAAAACTTAAATGCACAAGATACTGAAAACTTAAATGTGCAAGATATTAAAAACTTAATGTGAAAGATATTAAAAACACAAATGTGCAAACTTAAACTTTGGATATTCATTCTCCACTGATCCTCCAAAAATGATCTTAAAATCAAAAAAGTATGGAAATGTCAACCCACAAATATAACTGAAAATTATCAAGTACAAGTGTTTAATCTCAATAAGGTTACAAAATATTAATTAATTACATATTCTGAGCAGTTTTCATTAAGACCTATTGCTATCATTGCTTTTAGAAGGTTAAATCTAGCTTTTGAGGGTAATTTTCTTTGCTTTCTGTAAAACAAATCTCTATCCCATTAACAAAATAAATAGATAAACACATAAATACAATATATGGTTTGATTATTTTCATCACTTACTGCAAATGGAGACTTTACCATTGAAATAACATTTTTTTCTTTTGCCCCTGTAGTATAGTAATAGAATAAGAAAAATAATATGTTCTCCTGGGAATATCTTTATGAGAATACATGCATCACATCCTACCTAACAAATGTCAACCACTGTTGCATGTTTATGAAAATAAATGATTAGATAAATTCTTGAGTTCAATTTTCATTTTTAAAAGTGCCTCAACTCCTTTTCACTTTGTTAATGACCAACTATTTGCGATCAGCCGAGGAGCCGCACTGAGAACTGATTCAACCTGGACTTTTTGTTGTTGTATCAACTTTGTCCCATATTTAACAATTTTCATCCTGAGTTATAGTTGATACTAGTGATTATAGTTCTTCGAGCAAATTATTTATCATGGGAAAAAGAAAATACAGTTTTCTAACAATGTCTGTATCACTGGTTAAAGACACTGTAAACCAGAGCATGCCAAATAAAATGCAGACATACAAAACCCACAAACACTTGAGACTATATGGAACAGCATACAAAAATCCATATGCAAGAATGCACTGTGAGCCTTTGTCATGGATAAAACAAACAGGTAAACATAAATGATACATTCTAGACCTCCATTAAATATCAGATTGTTTGAGATTACAAGTGTGTACTGGTCTCCAATGACGTATTCTTCAAGGTAGTTATATTAATCCAAAAGGAGATAACAGACAAGATGATGGTTACTATCATTTTAAGATTTTCAGTTGGTTAAAAATATTCCAGTGATGCGAAGATTACATTTGGGAATTTCAAGACAGAAAATATAAGGATGAAACTATTCATGCACCTCCAGCTCTAAATTCATGTATATGGTGGGAACAGTGTTTAACATACATGCAACTCAAAGTGTCACAAGCCTTTGAACGAGGGTGATCTATCAATCAATGGGCTGATACTTCCTATGTTTGACCTAGGTCTGTTATTTCAAAGAATTCGGAACCAACTGCAATATACAGGCAGATACTAGCCACTTCATTTACCATATATCTGGGCATAAAAATTTCTTGAAAACTTCAAAGGGGTAACTTCGAGAACTCTACAAATAAAACGTGTTTTTAATTGGAACTTTTTCAACCATATATCTGAACATAAAATTTCTTGACAACTTCATAGGAGAAACTTTGAGAACTACAAATAAAACATAATTTTAACTGGAACTTTTCAATCATAAATAAATCCTCTAAGCAGGAAATTATTTAAATTGCCATAAAAATGTTTTAAAAAAATGGGAAGGCATGCTTACAAGGGCAAGATACATTTAAGGTTGAAAATGGCAAGCACACCTTCCAAACTGTAGTTTTAATGGGAAAATTCCTTAAGAGGATTTTAAAGATACTATAGTACTGTATTGCAGAAAGAGAGAGAGAGAGAGAGGGGATGTTTTGACACAGGGATTTAAAACAGGGATTTAGGTCATAACTGCAGACAATGATGATGGAAGGGAGAAACTCAAGGTGTGAATCATCTTTACACATAAGGATTTGGGCTATAATGGAATGCTGCTGGACAGGAGTGGGGAAAATATGACTAGGAAGGACAGTTGACAGGACACTGTTCTATATTATGTTTTAGTATATGTACCAACATTTAAAGAAAGCTACATCACCTGTGACTTGTAATGAAAGATTTGTCAAACATATATGTCTGTTACTGCCTTCAATAACTTTAAGAAATTGTCTACAAAGTTTAAATATTACATGTTAATGATGAATTTAAGCTGGAACTGCACCTAAGCTCTGTCCAGAGCTAATCTGATTGGCCAGTCACTAAAAGTTTTTTAGCATCTTTTATGCCAAAAAGAGCCAATAAATGACTGGAAATGTGAAAAATTTTGATGAATTTCATATATTTGTGGAGTACTGTGACCAGTTCTTAAATGTCAAAGTTGTAAGCTGGTCAGTCACTACAAAGGGGTACATAGCATAGAGTACATATGGACCATCACTTAACTACCCATCTATATCAAGTGAAGTCACAATGGCTCAGTGGTTAAGGCACAGGATTCATGACTGAGTTGGTGTGGGTTCGATTCCATCATCAGATCAGCTTGCATTGGATACCACATGTATTTGTAGGAAAAATGCCTTACTCTACTGGTCTCAGCATAAAATAATCTTTGAAGCATAGCTGTGCCATAAAACAATATTTTATTTTTAAAAACTATCCTTATCAAAGTGATTGCAACTAGAAACACCCAGTGGTCACTCTCTCAGTTGAGTGAATAGTTTTGAGACTAATAATTAATGAATCACCAAGCTGTTGTCTGTTTATAATTGCTTTTACAAAATTCTAATCAACTCCAACCAAATCTTATCCCAGACAACACTGATCTGTTATGTAATGACACCAACTGTGCCGAGGTTCTCTAACTAAAAGGATGTCTGCTGCCCTGGATAGCTTACACAATATAACAAGAATGAATTAAATGTACTAGCGTAATAATTATTTTTCATCCCCAATGTGAGGAATTTTTACAACCAACAGAAAATATGTTTCATATTAAAAGATAAAATATCAAAACAAAACCATGTTTAAGGCATTTTACAGAAAATGTTATGCTAATGAACATGCATGATTTGATCACTTTGGCCTACATTTATAACCAATTAACAGTGCTGGCGGCTGAACAGGTCTTCTGATTCAACTGCCAAACATGTTCAGGTAGTTTCCAAATTCTTACAGCCAATCAGATCATGATAAGAAGATTTTTATCTTCATGACAGCCAAATTCTGACTGGAAAAAAGGGGTGACCTACTCACTTTTGAAAATGGGGCCATGATTTTTAAATGAATATGCATCAAATAAACTTCTTTTGGGGTTCTTGGGTGTGGCTTGTCTCATCTTTTTTTTTTTTTTTTTTTTTTTAAAGAAGGAAGAAGACACTAATACTGATGCTGGTGGTCATGGTGGCAGTGTCAATGTCAAATGAGTCGAAAACAAAATTTGGGAGTTATCACACTTATTTGTCAGTGTTTATAACTCTCTGACTTTTTATGTTTAAGCAAAATATATTCTAAATTCATTCTTACTGTTGACATTTCATTTCTGTATGCTTATACATTTCCCTTGAGACTTGAAAGTTCTTTAACTCACTGATCTAGCTGAGGTTACTGTAGCTCTCTATAAATTCCGCTCCCGCCCGGTGGCCTAGTGGTTAGAGCGTCCGCCTCGGATGCAGGAGGTCATGGGTTCGGTCCCCAGCTGAGTCATATCAAAACCTTACAAAATTGGTACTAACAGCTGCCTCGCTTGGCGCTCAGCATTAAGAGATTAGTGTTAGGACTGGTCGGCCTGGTGTCAGGATTAATGTGACTGGGTGGGACATCATGCTACATGTCTGCGGCATGATGCCTCAGTGCTGGACATTACTCTAAACAGAAATGAAACAAGTTACATATGAATGGAAAGATGGATGAACAATGTCATAATATGCTCCATCTTAAGTTGAGTGACTGTATAAAAATCTATACTCTAATTACAGCTGATTTTTATTGTACTTGTTTTAGCCATTAGTAGCATGAATGCTGTATACAGTATTATGTATGTGTGTCCCACCTGTGTCCCTTATATAAGACTGTTTCACCTTCCAAATCTGCATGGATTTAATATTTTACTTGCAAACAAGTACATTTTTCCAACTGAAAGTTTGCATGGACAGAGTAAGGTATGATTTGAAACTTTTAAAGTTGTGATCAGATTAAATAATTCTCATCTGGACTGTAATTGTGGCAGGTAAATACTTTCTGAGATTGAAAGTTGGGGTACAATTCAGAATGGATTAGTTGACAATAGTATTGGACAAAAATGCATGTAGCTGAAGTTGTTCACAAAAACTGTCAGTTCTTGAGACTGTTCACACATGCATCTAGCAATGTAATTTCACCTGGTGGTTCATGAGCTCTGAAGAGCTCGTCCTTCAGGTGAGGAAGGAATGTGTCAATTCTGTCCCAGGTCAGTTTCCATAGCTGGGATTCCATCCCATCCCCAGTTTGGAAAATTCCCGCTGTGTCCATGACAAGCAACATGTTCTTTAGAGACTCTGGAATAGCTTCAGTCTGCAAAAACAGGATTAAAAAAGTCATCACAGCATAATCCAGGCAAGTTATGATCTGGAAGTTAATAATTAGCTTGTGATAAAAAGTAAACTCTGGATATACCAAATCATGGCAGATCCCAAAAGTCATATTGTTTTATTCAAATTTCGTAACAGCTAGGAAACAAATATTTTACTACGACATAAAAAGAATTCTAGGAATATGGTTTATCAACTATCAAGGTGTAATTTCCAGTATTTCTGTTAAACATTATTCTAGCATGGTGTAAAAACTGACATCATAACTAGATCATGTGATTTATAAGCAAGGTGTAAGCAAGTCACATGTTGACAATCAATACTCAGATCGGTAAAACAAAAGGCAGAAAACCTCTGCTTCTAAATTTAACCTGCAAATATCTCATATTTTTTCCAAAATATATTAAACTGTTTTATAATATACAGAAAGGAAATATTCTATAGTATACATAAAGGAAACATTTTAGTAAATGTTTCTCGAAAACTACTTACGTGATCACAAAAACATTTGGAAATTATTCTCTGTTACCTCTGAATCCAGTCCTCAATTAAAGTGAAAGACAATAAAAACTCTTTCCATCTACATATCATATAGGTGAAGGGAAGTAATTATTACAGATCAACTCACCTTTTTCCTACAAGGTGGCCACCTGTCTCCCAGGATGTTTAAGCTTGAGTGAAACCTGTAACAGGTTTGTTGCATTTATGGGGAAAGGTGGAAGGGAATTTGATTGGAGAAATATAATTGACTCAAATTTCCTTTCTCCATCAAATATATTACCTTATCACATTAACATTAGGGGAAAAGGACCGAGACCTTATCACATTAACATTAGGGGAAAAGGACTGAGACCTTATCACATTAACATTAGGGGAAAAGGACTGAGACCTTATCACATTAACATTAGGGGAAAAGGACTGAGGGGGAAGGAAATACTTCAGCATCCAACCTCTACCCATGTCACTCTGTATCAGTACAATGACTACTCTACTGGAAGGATGAACTACTAATAATGAGAAGTTAGAACAATCAAAGAGTTTGTGTTTATGCAAGACTAAGGTCAATTCCAGTAGGATCTTGAACATGGCTATTGCTTTCATTTAAGAAGTTTCCTGTGCAATCCGGCAAAAGTTGTGCAGTCATGCCCTGGATTTAGCTGGTGAAAATGTGATAACTGTCAAGGCATCTACCAGTGGCCCAATATGATTTAGCTTTCTCCTTGTAAGACAGTGTCATGCAAAAAAAGTAGTTGGTGAAAGTGGACAGTGCAATCCAGCCAAATGACTCCACTAAATTTGAAATTGGTACATTATATTTGAAAGCCAAGCTTGTTGAAATTGCTTTTATTTCATGAGCTGAAATCTTCAAGTTGTATCTAATCCTGTGAGAGTTCAGAGCACGCCACTCTAATAACCCCCTTTAGCCAAACAGCCAGCACTTGTGGGGTTATGTTTTTCTTTCCTGAATTAAATGGTAGGAAGAGCTCTTGATGGCTGTCACATTCTCTTCAGATAACATCAGAGGGGTCATGAAACTTCACCTCTCAAGACATGTTGATCAAGGAGAAAGAGCAGAAACTTATTTGTCGGTTGCCTATCTGTGGTAACCTGTTTTTTTTATAAACAAAACCATGTTGCACCATTAGTACCATGGAGCCATCAGAATCGATTTGCTTTTGGTTTGGATGGACAGAGCATGCGCAGTGCGAAGAAGGAGTTCTGTTCTGGACAAGGAAGGAATACTGGTGACCTAAACTGCTTGAGCAGCATGGGGTTGCAACATTTTTTCTGGGTATACCTACTGGCAGATTGATCAAACCATTGATCCAGGATCTGTCAATTAGAAAGGGGCAATCAGAACCACTGTGCAAGCCCCACCCTTTGATCTCTGGATTCTTTCTGCAAGCCCCACAAGTTAATCTCTGGATTAATTTCAGCACTGGTTGAATAGCATTTGCCCATACTCCCTCACAGCTGATTGAAAGGGTGTTGATAGCCAATGCCTCTGGATCCAGGAAAGGAAAGATGAAGGTGGGCAGTTTGTTGTTCCAACTCATTGTGAATAGGTCCGACACTGGTCAGCCCCAATGGGTGCAGATTCCATGGAAGACAAACAGAGTAGACTAATCTGTATGAAGCAGTTAGTGAGTCATGAGTTGCCAAGGCATTGAGCCTGCCAGGGATGCTGGACTTGTATGTTTATATAATACCAGGCACATGAGAGAAGGAACTCCTGTACCATAATGAAAAAGTCCAGTGATTTCATCCACACTTGTTTGAAGAGGTAGTTCACTATGACCTAAATGTTCAACAGTCTCTGAGTTGTCTTCCATTAGATGCATTCCAACCAAGCATGTGAGGTGTTGAGAATGTTGTTCATTTCCAGGAAACTGATGTGACGAGCCTTCTTTTGCACTGTCCATTTACTGTTGACCATCACAGAGTTCATTACCAAGTGTGCCTCCCCCTCGCAACCAGCTCAGCAAACTGGTATCCAAACAGATTGTAATTTTTGGTTGTGGGGCTTCCAAAGGCATTCCTGCCACTAGCCACTCCCTGTCTTGACAATGAAGCAGGACTTGTTTGATTTTGGTCAAGATTGTAATCTGGTAATCAAACTGACCTGAAATCATGTGGAACTGTGCATCTGCAGAGGGCATATGTAAGGATGTCAGAAGAATAACAGGTCCACCACTGCCCTGGACAGGCTGAGGAGTTGAAGGAACTCCCTCACCAAAATGAGCATCCTGGTACATTCCTTCTCTGATGCATGAACAATACTGTTGATGCATTTGAAAGGAAGGCAAAACAGGTTGATACAAGATGAATACCAAAATGAAGAAAATGCTGAGACAATATCTGATTTCTCCACATTGACTATCCACCCTAAACTGCGAACAAAGTAGTAATTAATACTGTCAACTAAAAAACTAAAGTTACTGAATGTTTTAGCACTGTATCAGACAGGTACACCACCACTGCTGTGGATGACATCCTGAACTGGAATATGGTGTAGTCTAATGTCAAGGTGAAGGCCCAAGTGCTGAGACCGAGGCCAAATGGAAGGGTGCAGAATTGGTACACTACCCCAAGTGGTAGCTTAAGTGAAAGTATTTCCATAATACCATTTGAATAGGTATATGGTTTATAAGTAAACAAATTTATGGCTAAGTATATGATTAGGCAGGTCTGTGTCACTGCCCCTCATTGACAGGGGGATTGTTTTCCTTCTATATGTTTTGCATTGAGGGGTACAGCATTTTTATGGCAGTGATGATGCTGAATCATCACCATGTATAAAAAAGGTTCCATTTGTTGCGCCGAGTCATGTCTAGCATGAAACATGGTCAGACTGATGATTACAAGTTCTTTTTAGGCAGTGTGACCAGGCCAAATGGCTCCAAATGTGATGCATGTTCTCCTTCTACTGCAATAATAGATAAGGAGATCCTTGCTAGTTATGGTGGTATGCTGGTTATAGAATGGTATCGCTCTAGGAACTGTCGAGTGACGTGCTTTCTGCCAGTCTAAGACGACAGATTTATGAATGCAAAAACTGCATTTAATATCTGGGCAGCTAAGATGGTGTGTGATATTCAAGTTGCAATCCAATTCAGCCAACAAAATGGGAAGGTAAACCTGCACGTCCAGCTTCAACATTATTAGGTCCAAGCATGGGTGGAGATAGAGACTTAAATGAGCTGGCAAAGTGGGTTAAAAATGGTCCTAGTTTCATCCAACTCACTTAACAACATTCTAAATGCCAGAGCTTTACTGCAGTATGTGCACTGTACACAATTCTAATATAGCTTCAATGGAATTGCTTGGTACGGCTTTGATTGGATCTGAAACGGTCTTCTCCAGATGGAAGGGGGCAGCATCTCAATATCCCCAACAGAACTGGTTAATGATACCAAATTCCCATGAATGCTTAATACCTCATGTTCTGAAATTTAGAGCATGCCTTATTTTGCAGCCCTCCAACTGCCTTTTGACCCATCTTCTACCATCATTGCACACACATAAATGGGTATAGGGATAACATTTGTGCTGGCAAAGCATATCTTGAGGTTGTCAAAGCAGCTGCACTTGACATCTCTGCAATAAAAGAGAAGAAATTGAGCAGAATAATGCAATTACAACTTGAGCCTTACCAATCAACATCACACAGACAATGTCAACCAGTCAATAAAATGCATAAAGATGAATAATTTCTCTGGGAAAAAACAAAATGCTGCATACACCAGGTATATCAACCTTTGTATTATGACAATTAAAATAAATACTGAATTGTTCAACTTAATTTTAAATTGCAATGGATTTTTTGATGGCACTGTTCACAGTTGCAAACCAAAGTTTAAACTTGTAAACATTCAGGATACAGGTGGCTACATAGCCGAAACAAATGGAGTTAATATATAAAAGTTACTTGAGTCCCTTCATCTGTTATGTCATATAGATGGAAAGGAATTTCTTCTTTAAGGGAGGGCTGGATTCAGAGGTTGTAGAGAGCAATTTCCTAATGTTGTTATGATTGGATAATGTATTTGATAGAGAAACATGCAAATTATCCTCCCCAAATGAGTACAGATGTGAATTAAACAATGCTGATTTGTCAGCCATTTGTCAGGTTTGGAGGGAGGCACATGGGAAGCAACTGTTACAACTAATGCACTGTGAACAATCATCTGCATGGCCGGCAATGGCATTGAACAGATTCACAATGCAAAGTAATGATAACATTTTGGTCAAAAAATGTGTCATGACTGATTTTCTTATGTGTTACTCTTTTAACAAATAAGTTTATACAAGGTTTATGATGTCAATACATGTTAGTTTCCTGGAATGTTATGACCATCTTGAAGCTAATACACCCTGGGAAAAATTCTACTGGGGTCAAGACAGTCATAACATGCTGTATACCCAAGTGATGTGCCTCATAATATCCAATATTTTATTTTACAATTTCATTATCAACATAGCTTACTGTAAACTGTTCAAAACTTAATAAAGAAAGAAATAGACTGATTTAAGAAACAAGTTTTATATCTTCAAGTGATTTTTCTCAACACTTCTAGATTACAAATATTTAGACCAGTATTAACTTTGATTAGGAACTCACTATGGTTACATGATATGAGCTTAAATGTATGAAATTTTGTTGAATGTGAAGAAAGGTGCAATCAAAACTGGTAAAAGAAATCCAATATCATTCATTTTAAGGTCAAAAATGGTGATTAGTACCCAGAAATCTGAATCAACAATATAAAATTTTCAACTCTGAAAAATGTCATATACTTTCTTAAATTTTCTTTATGAAAAACATTCTTAGTACACTGTAAATAACAATATTTGATGAAATTTTTATCAAAGAAAATGTCACTAATGAATCTACTGGTGGCAACACTTTAATAAATAAATACCGATTTAAATAAGTTTTCTTAAGTGAAATTTTATCTTCTAATTCAGTTTCAGTGTAATAAAAATAAATGCAATATACTCTTTTGTATCAAAAAGTGAGAAAATGTCATTCTACCATCACAGCTATGCAAGGATTTCTGTGAGAACCTAATTGACTGCCAACAGTGTTTTGCTCTCTGACTTGGGGAAATAGTTATTGTATTGTTACGCTCAACTAAAAGCAGACCTGCTCTGTATTATCACATTAATTTTGTATCAAATCAAGTAAAGGGGGTGGAATAAAAGAAATGTTAAATGGCACACAAATCTTACCTGTGTAAGAGTTAGCAGTCATGGTTGTGTCTAGTCAACTCATAAACTGATCAATCAAGCACAGTTATAAAGAACATATAAGCAATATAATTAAACTACCTTAAATTAGCCTACTTATTCACAAATATGATCAAAGATAGCAAAGAAACCAAACGAAATGAGTACTTGGTAAATGAAAAGCTTTGTTAAACAGATATAGTCCATTACGGAGAAGTGAGTACCCGAGTTTGGGGTGAACTTAAAACTCCAGAATTGGCTCTCAGAGATTTTCTCAAGGATGAAAAGTTTCAAGCATTACTCTCAAATAAATCATTTTACTAATGGAGCAATTTAAAAAAAATCAAGTTTCAATGTTGATGGTTGTTTCACAAAACTTACATCTCTAGTTTTTTTAAAAAGGAACCTTGTTCTGTTTTGAATCAACAACAACAAAAAGCAGTGTTTTCATGTACAACCTCATGCTGAAAGCTCATTGAGTAAAGTTCTTAACAATCTTTTATAGGTTGGATATCTTGAAAATAAAGATAATTTATAAGGAAAAGTGAACAACTTCATTATTATAAGCTCTTTATTGACAGTGATTCTGGTTTTCTTGATATCCCCTTCTCAATTTTTTTGAGTCCCTTTGTAACTTGTGCCCTTGCTTATACTGCAGTCTACGTTTTTGGACTCTGTTATCATAGGGAGAGCTGTATACTGCAAGCAGGAATTAAAAAAGTACTTGGTAAACAACAGGGACTCTTCTGCTGACAGACAGACAAATAAATAAATAAATAAATCCTTACTAATAAATCACTCTTCTTGTCCACTTTCATGTACTTGTCCATGAAGTCCAGTATGGTCAGCCAAAGGGCAGTGAAAGTACTAAGAGATAGCAGAGGACTCAAGTGCTGTAAGAATACCTAAAATCAAAATAATCCAAGTATTTTAATCTTGGATAAATTAAAAAAATAAATGATTTAACAATACTAGTGACACAAACAATTTCAAAGATTTCTTCTACCTTCTTGGCTGTCAATAATGCAATATTTAACTGAAGACAATAATGCAATATTTAAATGAAGACAATAATACAATATTTAAATGAAGACAATAATACAACGCTTAAACGAAGACAATTCTTCGTCACTTAAAGAGACTAAATGACCCACAGACAAATGCAAAATCAGTCTAAAGAACAGTTACTCACCTTACAAAGTAATGTAGCAGCTCTCATCCTGGTTTCCTCCAAGCCTGTGGCTTCCACCTCATTTAAGTTCTCCAATAGTTTTACAAGCAGTGGGAACAAGATCTGAAATATTTCACATGTAACTAATGTTTTTTTTTTTAAACTTGGATGAAAAAGATCTGAGAATTCTCCACTTACCTAGAGATTTTCATGAAAATAGTGCAAAATGTTTTCCTTTCTATTTGTTACATCACAGAACATATCACAAATAAATTCCACTTGCCCAGCAAAATTCCAACTTTCTCAAGACTGCTAATCATTGGTTAATTCCTTCTCAAAGTTTTTGAAGGTCTTGTTTAGGTTGAGAGCCATTTGATTTATACAAGATAAAAGCAATATGCAGTCTTTTTGGTGGGGTAAAACTAATTTTAATCATGCAATACTTACAAGTCACTATTACTTTTTTCTTGTGAATAAGTCCTGCCACAGAATAAAGAATTGTCAATGCACCTTGCATGACCATGCACAAAACATTCATCTTTTTCATAAATGTCATTATACCAAGATATCAGAGTGGGTTAGGATGATGGCATTTGGCAATAGCCATTGGTAAGTATTGCATAGTATAAATTAGTTTTTCCTTGCAAATAAACTACATTTTAATAGCAGCAAAAACTTACCCATAGCTATTGTGCAGCAGAATTTGTCAGTTAAATAAGTAGGCTGATGTGTTAAACTGATCAAAAACAGAAAAACAAAGTATACTCACCATTTGAAAGAGAGATCCACTTTACAAATTGTTGGCATCCCTCTGGGCCATGCCTGCACATTACTATGCTAACAAGCAGTGGTAGAAGGGAAAAAGATGCATGGGATCAACCAAACACTGAATTCATAAAGGTCCTCTAAGGAAAAATGATTGAAATAGGACTATTAGGCAGTGATAGCAAAAACCTCTTGGGGTTTTAGTTTCTTAAAAGAGAGGTCTCTATCAGTAAGGGACTGATAAGCTCTTTGTGTTGATAATCCACTGTGACATAGTGGAAGCTGAAATATCAATGAAGACCTTAACAGGAAGGAAAAATCATTTCCTATCATTTCTTTAGATAGAAATGCTGTGCCCTAACTTGATATAAAAGTCTACCTTGATCATCAACACACTAGGAATCTCTGTAGGCGATGGAGCTTCAGAAGGTAAATGAATTTTGGCTAAAATTCCTGGCTGACAAAGGAGAGAAACATAATCCTATGTGCGATTAAACCAGGGACAGCCAGTGCCAACACACAATTCATGAATCTTCCAGTGTCTTTTTGCAGACATCAAAACATGTAAAAACAGTCTTGAGTGCAAGGTCCTGAAAGGAAGTCTGACTCAAAGTTTCACAGGTGATTTTGGTTAAAGCCCCAAATGCCACCATTACATGCAAAAAGTTGTAGATGCCAAATCACCTGAATAATACTGAATCCTGAAAGATATTGGTCCTAAACATCATTGGGTGCCTTTAAAACCAGATAGTATCGATGATTCATCACATTATGAGCCATGTCATTTCTCCCTCAAAATGAGAAACGCAGCCATTTTTCACATACGTATGAAATAATCCAATGCAGTTTAGTGATATCTGTTCAACCGATTTCAGTTGAAAACTGAAACAAAAGATTCTGTAATGTCATTGTTGTAAACTGAAGAAGCCAACACCACGCATTGTAAAATATGGCAGGTGATCCTTATGTGATATTATTCTCGATTACTTTTGTTATGTATATGTAATTAAATTGCTTGTGTGTTAGTTTTAAAATTCTTTTTTTTAAAATCTTGTTTCATTACATTTTATTGAAATGATTATTTTCACGGGATTCAATATTTTCTTTCAGTAAATTCTGTTCATCTAAAACGTAAAAGGTGTTACATTAGCATTATTTTTAGCTCACTCTGGTACACCGTTTTGTGAACACTACGCGAAAACAATTGGCTACTGCCAAGGTCATTTCAGCCTACATGTTAGTTTGAATAAACAATATTTTATTTTTATATATTTTCAGTGTGAGAATTTGGTACTTAGATAGGGCTATTCTTGACTACGTGCTAATTTTCATTCTTTTTATTGCGATGTTCAAATTAGTAAATCATGCAAGCTATCGCGTGGAGTACCATGTGACCTAAAATCGAGGCTTAAAACAGCAAATTGGTATTAAATCTATTCAGTTGTATTTTAAACCTTCTGGGCTCGAAAGGTTTCAATTGTTGAAGCCAGATTTTTTTGGAAGTTCATTTGTTTTTGGAATTTAATAATTTATTCTCTAGAAAATCAAACAAGTGCACTTTTTTATAAAAAGTTCTGGGACAAAGAAATTCCATGGAAATTTATTCTGGAGTTATACAGAAACATAAACTGTGATTCAATCGAGGATCTGTTACCACCAGTACAATGGTCTCATCTGACGTCATCGTCTCCATCTTGGAATTTCATTGAGATTCAAACCAGGATTTTGTTAGAACTGTTTAGTGATAGAACTTGTATTTTTCTATCTTAGGATTAAATTTTGGATTATATTCACAAACCGTAAGTCCTATTTCCAATTTTTACATTGTTTTCTAGGGAAATAAATTATTTTGTTAAAATATACAAAGCTTGTTGACATCATTCTTTTCTCTTGTTATTATTGTACGAGCCTACACGTAACAGGAGAAAATTGGGGGCTCATCCAGGATATTTGAATTTGGCTAAAATATTTCAGAAAATTGTTTTCTGAAATTTAAATTCCCCTAGTTTTCAAATTCCAAGTACTATTTTACATTTTGTTTGAAATCTTTAGTGAAAACAACAGGCTTTCATTCACAATGTCATCAAAAGTGGAAACTTTTCTTTCCAGTCCAACTCAGGAGCAATGGGATAGTCTGAAAAAAGATGAGTTGCTTGAACTTGCCAGAAAGTATGATCTTTCTGAAGCAAAATCTTCCTTAACGAAACAAGAAATTAAAAATATTTTGATTCAATATTTGGTAGAGAAGAATGTTTTTGATAAAAGTGTTTTGGCTTCGGTCAATAAGTCTGTATCAGACTCTGACATAAAAGTAATGGAATTAAAAATGAAAACAAGATGGAATTGGAGTTAAGGAAGCTCGAGCTTCAGAAAGAGGAAAGAGAGAAAGAGAAACAATTGCAGTAGCAATTGCAAGAGAAACAATTGCAATTGCAATATGAAGAGAAGGACAGAGAGAGACAGGAAAAAAGAG
The DNA here is from genome assembly GCA_016617855.1 of Megalonaias nervosa. Lineage (NCBI taxonomy): Eukaryota > Metazoa > Mollusca > Bivalvia > Unionida > Unionidae > Megalonaias > Megalonaias nervosa. The sequence continues at coordinate 172,901 of JAECUM010092849.1, read as the reverse complement.
AATGATAAACAAATGAAATGGCAATTTGAAGAGAAGGAGAAAGAGAGACAGGAGAGGGAGAAAGATAAACAATTACAATTTGAAGTAAGAGAGAGACAGAGACTGATGCAAATCCAAAAAGAGAAGGATGAAAAGGAATTTCAAATTAGAATGAAAGAATTTGAGCTGGCAAGTGAAAAGCACATTTCCACTTCACATACAAATTCAAGTTTTGACATTACAAGAAATATCAGGTTAGTGCCTCCTTTTAGAGAAAAAGAAGTAGACAAATATTTTCCTTGTTTTAAAAAAGTTGCGGAAAATGTGAAATGGCCAAGGGAGTATTGGACTCAGCTACTACAATGTCTACTAGTTGGTAAAGCTAGTGATATTTACCATTCAATGTCAGTACAACAGAGTTCTGACTGTGATCTGGTTAAAGAGTGCATCTTAAAGGGTTATGCTTTAGTTCCTGAGGCTTATCAGCAAAAATTCAGAAACTATAAAAAAGAATCTGGGCAAACTTATGTCGAATTTGCAAGAGAAAAAGAACAGTTATTTGAGAGATGGTGCTTAGCCAAGAAAGTTGAACATGATTATGAAAGTCTCAAACAACTTGTATTACTTGAAGAGTTCAAAAACTGTATCCATTATGACATTAAAACTGATCTTGAAGAGCATAAGATTGAAACCTTCGAAAATTCTGCTCTTGCTGCTGATGAGTATTTCTTAACTCATAAAGTTCCTGTTGTAAGCAAATCTTTCACTCAGCAGTCTACTGGTAGAAAGGTATTTCAGCCCAATACGACTCCTCCTAAAACTCAATCTGGCACAACTTCTAAAAATCAAGCTTCTGATAAACTTGATTCAAAATCCTTGTCTATTCCTATGTGTACCTATTGCAAGAAAAAAGGTCACATCATTTCTGATTGCTTCAAATTGAAATATAGGCATCAGAATCAAGATAGACCTATCCCAAATGCTCTTATTTCTAAGAGGTCAAGGTCATGGTCATGTATTGAAAGCAATACATTTGTTGGGTCTAATAAACCCCAGTCTGATTTTATTATGGAGAATTATGAACCATTCATGTCGAAGAGTTCTATATCACTCTTGGGTGATTTGGCCAATCCTATCTCTATTAAAATTTTAAGGGATACAGGAGCTTCTCAGAGTCTTTTATTATCAGGTACTTTGCCACTTTCTGAGAAGTCCTGTTCTAATGAGAGTGTTCTCATTCAGGGAGTAGAGTGTGGCTTTGTTAATGTTCCTCTCCATTCAGTAAATTTGTCATCTGACTTAGTTTCAGGACCTGTGACAGTCATTATAGAGTCTACTTTACCCATTGAGGGCATTCATTTGTTGCTAAGCAATGACCTAGCTGGAGACAAAGTTGTGGTTAATCCATTTGTAACTGACAAGCCTTCTTTGGATCAGAAAGTTGATCCAATTGAAAAAGAATACCCTGAGCTATACCCAGCTTGTGCAGTTACCAGAGCTCTGGCAAAGAAAGCTCTTGAGAATGATTTTGATAAGGAAAATATTCCTTTAGCTGACACATGTAATGGTCGGCTTTTGATGAGGTCACTTTCACTCCCAATTTGGATCAATCAAAAGATATTGATCACAGTGATCCTCTTTTGACTACTCATTCTCTTTAACTAATCAGGGTGATAAACGACAATCGCTTGTCATCGAACAGGAAAAAGATCCTGAGATCTCCTGTTTGTTTCTGAGGGCCATTAGTAAAACTGAAGCCACTGAAGTACCTGTCCGTTATTTCATTAAAAATGGAATTCTTACGAGAAAATGGAGACCTCCCGAGGTACCTGCTAATGACAAATGGTCAGTGAACTATCAGATTGTTCCAAAATCTTACAGACAGGAAATACTTAGTCTGGCACATGAAATTCCTCTGGCTGGTCATTTAGGGATCAATAAAACTTATAACAATATCATGACTCACTTTTATTGGCCAAAAATCAAAAGTGATGTTTGTAAATTTTGTAGATCTTGTCATACTTGTCAAATGGTAGGAAAACCCAATCAGAAGATACCTAAGACTCACTGTAACCAATTCCTGCATTTGACGAACCATTTAGCAGAATTATGGTAGATTGTGTTGGCCCCTTACCTAATACCATGTCAGGCAACCAATATCTGTTGACCATTATGTGTGCATCAACAAGATTCCCAGAGGCAATTTCTCTGAGGAATATTAAAACCAAAAGTATAGTAAAAGCTTTGATAAAGTTCTTAACTCAATTTGGCCTTCCCAAATCTGTCCAATCAGATCAAGGGTCAAATTTCATGTCTGGAATTTTCCAGCAAGCTATGCACGAATTAGGCATTAAACAATTTAAATCTTCTGCCTATCACCCTGAGAGCCAAGGGGCTTTAGAAAGATTTCATCAGACTTTAAAGAATATGATTCGATCATATTGCTTTGATACGAGCAATGATTGGGATGAAGGCATTCATTTACTTTTGTTTGCTGTTAGGGAGTCCGTTCAAGAATCTTTAGAATTCAGTCCCTTTGAACTAGTTTTCGGACATACTGTGTGTGGACCTTTGAAGTTGTTGAAAGAAACTTATTTTTAATGAAGATACTGAGCTCAATCTTCTTGATTATGTTTCTGATTTTAAGTACAAATTGTCAAAGGCTTGTGAGGTCGCAAGAGCAAATCTGCACTCTACTCAGTCCAGAATGAAATCAAGATATGATAAAAACTCAAGGGATAGGAGTTTTCAGCCTGGTGATAGAGTTCTAGCTCTCTTGCCTATTCCACAAAATCCCCTTCAGGCCAAGTATTATGGTCCATACACGGTTGAAAAGAAAGTAGATGATTTAAATTACATCATAAATACTCCTGGTAGGCGAAAACAAAAACAACTTTGCCACATTAACCTGTTAAAGGAGTATATTGAAGGAGATAGCCAAGTAAATCATACCTTTAATTTAGTTGTACCTGTCCCATCGACTGAGGATTTAAGTGAAGAAATTCAATTGGACACTGTTGATCTTGGAGCAACAAATCTTCGGAATTCGGAAATTATGAAAAATCTGGACCAGAAACTCTTACATTTACAACAAGAAGAAAGGAATGGACTTAAAAGTTATTATTCGCATATGAGCACTTGTTCCCAGATATTCCTACAAGGATAAACAAAATTTTTCATGACGATGAAATTGTAGATTCAAAACCTGTGAAACAACACCCATACAGGATGAACCCTCTCAAACAGGAATACTTGAAAAAGGAAATTCAGTATTTGCTGGAGAACGATTTCATAGAGCCCGGTAAAAGTGATTGGAGTTCACCATGTATACTTGTTCTGAAACCGGATCAAACTTTCCATATGTGCACTGATTATAGGAAGGTGAACAGTGTGACAAAAACAGATTCATTTCCATTACCAAGAATCGATGATTGTATTGATAAAATTGGAAATGCTTTGTACGTCACCAAATTTGACCTTCTGAAAGGATTTTGGCAAATTCCACTAATGGAAAGAGTGAAAGAAATTTCGGCATTTGTGACTCCAGATGGACTCTATCAATATAAAGTAATGCCATTCGGGATGAAGGGTTCCCCAAGTAAGTTTCAACGCTTGATGCATATGATTACCTCTGGTCTAGATAATTGTGATGCTTACATCAATGATGTCATCATCTACAATGACACCTGGAAAGAACATCTAGCCACGATTTGGAAATTCTCTGAAAGACTCACCGATGCAAATTTGACAATCAATTTATCTAAAAGTGAGTTCTGCCGTGCTTGTGTAACTTTTTTAGGACATAGTGGGACATGGTCAAGTTAAACCTATAGATGCTAAGGTTAAAGCTATCTCTGATTTCCCTGTGCCTGTCAGTAAAAAGCAACTAATGCGATTTTTTGGTATGGCCGGATACTATCAAAAGTTTTGTTCCAATTTTTCTAATATTGCTGAACCTCTAACAAAGTGGTTAAGTAAGAAAAACAAGTTTCTTTGGACTGAAAAATGTCAGGAAGCTTTTGATAGATTAAAAGCCATACTCAAAAGTGCGCCAGTTCTCACAGCTCCAAATTTCAATCAATCTTTTAAATTATCTGTGGATGCAAGTGATGTTGGGTTGGAGCAGTATTGATTCCAGAAGATAGAAATGGTGTTGATCACCCAGTTTGCTATTTCTCTAAGAAATTAAATAAGCACCAAAGAAATTACTCAACAATCGAGAAGGAATGTTTGGTTATAATACTGGCATTACAGCATTCTGAAGTTTACATTAGCTCAGCTCCTTCTCTGATTGTTGTGTATAGTGATCACAACCCCCTTACTTTCATCGACAAGATGAAAATTAAAGATCAAAGATTATTAAGGTGGAGTTTGTTTTTGCAAGAATATAATCTTAACATCAGGCACATCAAAGGAAAAGACAATTTGATTGCATATGCACTTTCCCGTGTATAGAAAGATTATTTCATGTATACATATAATTCATAAGCATTTTCTTATGTAATTTTGTTTACCTCATGTATAATTTACATATGGTAAAAAGAAAGCTTTATTAGGTAGATCTTTCTTTTTCTTTATGGGGGAAGTGTTACGCATATGTAATTAAATTGCTTGTGTGTTAGTTTTAAAATTCTTTTTTATTTTATTTTTATTTCATTACATTTTATTTTAATGATTATTTTCACGGGATTCGATATTTTCTTTCAGTAAATTCTGTATAAAACGTAAAAGGTGTTACATTAGCATTATTTTTAGCTCACTCTGGTACACTGTTTTGTAAACACTACACGAAAACGATTGGCTACTGCCAAGGTCATTTCAGCCTACGTGTTAGTTTGAATAAACAATATTTTATTTTTATATATTTTCAGTGTGAGAATTTGGTACTTAGATAGGGCTATTCTTGCCTACATGCTAATTTTCATTCTTTTTATTGCAATGTTCAAATTAGTAAATCACGCAGGCTATTGCGTTGAGTACCATGTGACCTAAAATCGAGGCTTAAAACAGCAAATTGGTATTAAATCTATTCAGTTGTATTTTAAACCTTCAGGGCTCGAAAGGTTTCAATTGTTGAAGCCAGATTGTTTTTGAAGTTCATTTAGTTTTGGAATTTAATAATTTATTCTCTAGAAACCCAAACAAGTGTACTTTTTTTATAAAAAGTTCTGGGACAAAGAAATTCCGTGGAAATTTATTCTAGAGTTATACAGAAACATAAACTGTGATTCAATCGAGGATCTGTAACCACCACTCTTCTGATGTCATTGTCCCCATATTGGAATTTCATCGAGATTTGAACCAGGAATTTGTTAGAACTGCTTAGTGATAGGACTTGTATTTTTCAATACTGAATTAAGAGGTGACACCTCTTAACCTGAAACTGAATATTTGAATGTCATTTAAACCTAACATCTTGATTATTTCAAAAAGCAGTTAATGTCTGATATTTTTTGACAAATCATTTCCTTCCTTCCAATGTTAAATTTGAAGAATGGTGAAATTTATGAAAAGTGGCCACATTGGGGCTTTAAGGAACATAAAACATAAGAGAGCAGGAGACAGGTCTCTGAAGCTCAAAATACTTTATGAGGCCAGTAAGGTGCCAATCCTAACCGACTGCTGAGCCCTGAGAGAATATGTGTTCGAAATGTTAGCTCTACAGCCCTTGATAGTTGATACTAAACAGCTTTTGTAGAAAATTAGCAAACTTACAGAGAGACAGCTAGAATCAAAGTGTTTCCTACTGCAACAATCATTGAAAATTATCCACCTAGCATCATAGACCTTGGATGTCGAAGCTCTCCTGGCCTGAATGATGCAACTGGCAATCCAGCCCAAAACTTGCTGTGGCAAATAGATCACCCAAGATAAGCCAGGTGTGAAGGTGGAGAATGTGTGGGTTGTTGTGTAAGATGGAGCGGTTAGGGGTCCATTCCATGAGGACTGTTTTGGCTGACCTTTGTGAGGGTGTGACACACTATCTTAGAAGTGGTGGGTGTGCCGCAGCACCTCACTATGTAGAGTGCAACACGCTACCCTGAGATGAGGGGTGCAATGCCTTCCTTGTTGATAGTAGTATCGTATTACTGTGAGCGTGGGGTGTTTGACTTTTGGAAGGAGGCAATCTACTCCTTGAACATTCATTCCCTCCTACAGAAGGGGCGATATCTGTTTCCAAAGAGACTATTACCATAGACTCCTGAGACAGGGAAATATTCTTCTGAGCTGAAGAACTATTCTTGTGGTGGGTTTCTTCTTGGGAATCTGTAAGAGAAAAACCTGAAAATTCAGACAATGATGGGGATTAACATTTCCTCCACTCTCTATACGTATGTCTCAAATCAGCTAGATTCCAGAATTCATCAGCTAGATTCCAGAATTCATCAGTCCACACTGTACCAAAAATACAATGTTTCTTATATGTACACTTGAAAATAAAAGGCAATTTGGGTGAAAGTCCCAGAGGCCCTTCTTGTAGCCATACTTTCTCAGACTTTCCTAAAAATTGTTCTCTGAAATAAAAGCTATTTGAAAGAGAACAATAATAACAACTATATTATTTTCACATGTGAAACTGACCTGTTTTTATGTACTACATGCTATGTACACCCCAGAATATTTGCACAATGTAAACAATGATTTACTTGTAAAAAATTTCTTCTCATTCTATTCTTTTTTAATAAGGAGGATGTTCATTTGTTATCCTTTAATGTTTTCTAAGAGCATGCAGACACACACGATAATGTGACACATCACTCATTGTATTGAAATACAATGTTGCATCATAACTTAACACACAAGACTTACCTGTTAAAGAATTGTATTTTGAGAATAAGAGGGGCCTACCCTAACCCATAAAGTGTCTGATAGAAGATAGTAACTCAAAAGGCATAAAAACAGCAGATGAGATGGATGAATGTAACACTGTACGGTACAGTGATAAAGGTAGAACCAAATATGGTTTTAACTTGTAACTAGTGATTTTTCTCTTAACACATTAAGAAACCACAACCACTAACATGGCATCCTTGAAAAGGATTACTGTTCTGTGCATGGTCATGTGAGGTACACAGGTGAACCGTGTCTTACTGACAACTCTCCATTATGTCAGAGAATTTATTCACATCCGATGGACAAGAATTTGACACAAAAAAGTAAAAGCTGCACAACAGTGATGGGTAAGTTATTGCAGCTATTAAAATGACATTCATTCTACTCAGGTATGAGGTATCTATGTTGCTCATGATAATATAACCAAATCCAACATTAATGCTTAACAAAATGAGGCAATATAACACACTGGGTAAATTCTAGACAACTATAGTTGGTGAAGCTGTACTCATGAACAAAATAGATGGGATTTTATTGACTTGATTTTGAAAATTTGCACCTTCAAAGAACTCTTTGTCTAAAGTCAGGAAAACAGTTTTATCATTATTTAAATAAAGGAAAGGAAGTTGGCTGAAAAAGTTGTGTTTATGGCACAAACAAAGCAATGTAATCAAGTCATTTAAAGTTGGCATTATGTGATTCATCACAGCTGGGCTGTAAATTCAAAGTCATTCTGCTATCATAATGAACAGAAAAGATCCTAAACAAATGTACAATAGGAATTACATCATTGCAAAACAAAGGAAGAATTAAACATAAAGTGAACCTTGTTATCATGAGTTTACAAGCCACCATAAATGTCATCACACATTATATTACAGTCACAATCTTAAGGAAAGGCAATAAAGCAAAAGGTTTACTTTACAACCTACACTTTTCTTGTTGCATAGAGTGAGAGGAAAATATGATTCCATCACGGTTACAAGGTATCACTTATTATACAGTTCAATGTTATTATTATTGCATTGGAAGAAACATTTATCAAACAATGTGCAGCAAACTGCACATCAACTTACGAATTTTCCCCATATTTTACTTTCTTCTGACTTTTAGTAATCCCCCCGAAATTTTCTTTGAAAAATATCAAATACTCTTAAATTTTAAAAGCATTAGTTCTGAAATCGGTTCCATGCATATAAGTTTGATTATTTTTTAAGATGCGTATTTGAACTTCATTTTAATTTAGTCACACCTCTGGCAAGTCAACCAAATATTAAAGCTGATTTATTATATGCACAAACACAACCAAACAAAACTTTTGCTCCATATGATTTACATTTCATTCTTTTCCAAACTGTTAGGTGCAAAACCATTCTTCTAAGCAACAATTCAAATATCACAGACAACCTCTCACAGAACTGTTGGGAATCAGACAATTTATGATCAACTGTCAGTTTCTACTAACCAATCAATGATCATTAGATATATCTATTTGTTCATATGTCATCTTCCCAAAACTAGAACTTTCACAAAGCCTTCAGTCCATAACACCAAGAATGGTGCAGATCTAAATTCGGACAATACTGACAACAAACATCATAATCAATTTAATTGGTAACTTCACTGAAAATGATCCATCCTCAATACAAATAACTCTGAGACTGGTATTTGCAATGGCACAATTGTGCTCAATCTAGGAGACTGAAGAGTCCATTTTTAAAATTAAGACCTACACTGCTACAGGATGCAACTTGTATTTGAATATGTAAAGTATAATAATAACCATTCAAAACTGTCAGCTAAGCTTGAAAGCATTTCTTCATTTATCTAAAACAGAATCTGCATGGTTATCATTATGGAAGTATTTGGAGGAGACTGGCCTGCAAAACAACAAGTGTTTTTATTTAAACAAAAAATAAAACAAAAAATAAGAGTCCCTTGAAAGGATAGATTCTCTACTGTCCAAAAAAAAAATGTCCAGGAATCCCAGATATGACTGTTTTATTTTTAACTGCTGAATGCTGAAACCATGTCTGATATTCTTGAGTAATAGCAAGATTCTGAATTGGCTATAATGGATGTCAGATTAGGTCCAACAAGAGAAGATTTTAAGTCTCTTTGTAAAAAGCCACTCATCAATATGACCATCCATTCAGGAGGAGTTATGATAACAAGATTTTCATGGTGGTCATTGTAGTAGCCACATTGGGTGCAAGAATGGCACTATTTTCATTTAAAGCCAAATGGATATCATAACATTTGTTCAAGTGCAAGCCCTATGTCAATATGAATTTCTGTTTAGCAGAAAATAGCGTAACAAGATTTTCAAGATGGTTGCCATGGTGGTCATAATGGATGCCAGATTGACATAATTTTCATTAGGACCAACCAGACATGAAATAAAACCTGTTGGTGAAAACCTTTGGTTGATGTGACCATCCATCTAGAAGCAATACGGTTAAACAACATTTTCAGGTCAGATCAGCACCATTTTATAAATTTAGGACCAACCAGACACCATAAGAAAACTTTAAGTGAAAACCACAAGTTGATATGATTTTCCATTTATAGGGAGAGTAGCAATTAACAAGACTTTCAAGACAGCTGCCATGGTGACCATTATGATACTGGAAGTTATATTAGCACCATTTTGCATTTAGGACCATCATAAACCAATCAAAAGCTTTTACATCCAAAAATACTTTAGGAACTATCTTCAGAGTTGGCACCAATGCTTACATATCTATTCAACAATCTATGGACATTTGCAACATCCCAAAGGGTTGGTCTCTACCAAATATATGCCCACTATTCAAGAAAAGAAAACACATGATGGCCAGTAATTACTGCTCAATCTCACTCGCCAGTGTTTTTTGCAAAGTGCTTGAGTATATTGTCTGTTCTAACATGAAACACTGATAAACAACATGCAATTCTGAAATTACACAGTTGTGAAACACAAATGTGTTGTGTTGATGATGATTGGGTTAAACATTTAGATCAATGCAGACCTGCCAACCCTGATGTGACCATCTCAGTAAGGCAGTTGATTTTTTCCTGTAAGTCAGTAAGGTGTAACAAAATATCATAAACTGCTATTGCAAAGCTGGAAAATGTATTTACAAGTTCGGTATTCAAAACAGGCAGTGACGGTAAACATTATGTTCAACTGAAAAGTACATGCAGACGTCATTTACTACTAGTACAGTTGCATAAACTTCAGTTCCAAACCCTATGCAGCTCAGTGGCTTGTTGCTATGTCTCAACTTAACATAATTCTTCGAAATTTTCTTTTCCAATTCACTTGACGATGGCAATTGTATCTCCCACCACGAGACATACTCATATTGGCATGTGATGTCCAATAAATGTAATTGTGTCCCTTTCTGTTTTTATTCACAAGAATCTAAATATTCCTTTTATTCTTCTGTGTTGATTATTAACACTTTATAAGAGGCTTATTTTTCCTTTTATCTTCAACATGCATCGCTCGCTGGATGCCATTTTTTAATACCAATTCTATAATCAACAGTTTGATCAGGCAGACACTTTGCATGACAAAATATGTGCAGTTTCAAGCATTTGAGGTACTGCTGTAAAGTTGGTCTGGTTCCCTGACTATTTCCACTAATTCTAATATGAAACCTGATCCAAATCAAACACGGATGAACAAATTATCCAGATTTTTCAGCAACAATCATTTTTTGTAGTATTTGCTTTTATTTTGTAAGTCTGTATTTTAAGGGTCATTTTCTTAAGACTTGTGCCAAAATCTTAAGGAGTTGGCAGGTCTGTCAAGGTCACCAAGTGTAAGAAGCATTTGACACTGCCTCCCATGAGATGTTAATGAGTAAACTATTTCATTATGGAACTAGAGGTAAAATTCCATGCTGGATAGACTCTTTTTGTTTCAGAGAACAATGTATGGTGGTGTTTGTGTGTGATTTGGATTCTTAATGTAACTTTAACAGTTTTGCAGTCTTATCACTATAAAGTCTGCAGTGTGGCAGTTTACAGTGATGTCCAGCACTGTGGCATCATGCTGAAGACATGTAAGCATGATGTCCCACCTAGTCACATTATCCTGACACCAGGCCAACCAGTCCTAATACTAACCTCTTAATGCTGTGTGCCTAGTGAGGCAGCTGTTTGTACAATTTTTTACAAGTTTTTGGTACAACTCGGGTTTGAACCCACAACCTCCTGCATCCAAGGCAGATGCTCTAACCACTAGGCCACCAATGTGTGGTGGTAAATGATTCCAAATCTGGTTAGTCCGAAGTAGCTTCAGGAGTACCTCAATGCACAGTACTTGGACCAGTGCTCTTTTCCTGGCACATAAATCATGATTTAAATTGATTTGGAAATTTGCATGACTCTGTATGCTACAGCTTAATCCAAACCCAGCAGGATACTGAGATATTACAAAATGACAATAATAAACAAGGTCTGTGAGCAGGAAAATGGGGCATGTGATTCCATCATAACAAACACAACATAAAGCAAATGACAAGAAAGATAGTCCATAAAACCAGTATGTCATATTCAATGAAAGATACTGCTTTGGAAAACCTCAATCAAATTATTTAGGGTCACAATCACAAGTGAGCTGAAATGGAACCTTCAAATTCAGGAATTATGTGCCACAGCAAATAGTATTTTATGCCTATCAGGGCATAAACTGACACTAAAAAGTGATAAAGTATTGTCTTACAAGGATTTCGTTAGACCTATTTTAGAATATACTTGTACAATTTGGGACCCTCCTAAAAGATTTCAGAAGATGAAATTGAAAAAATCCAGAAGTGAACAGCCAGATTTGTTACATCTGATAATTTTTATACTGAACTGTCTCCATGACGTGTGACCTCAATATTGAATAAGTTGTCTTGGAAACCATTAACAAGACATAGACTGCAAAACAGATGAATACTTGTCTACAATGTGTGTGTTTGAGATGGATTTTAAACATAGCTTTAAAAACATTTCAGTCATATCACTATGATGTCTGCAGTGTGGCAGTTTATAGTGATGTCTAGCACTGGGGCATCATGCTGCAGATATTTAGCACAATGTCCCATCCTGTCACATTATCTTGACACCAGGCTGACCAGTCCTAACATTAACCTCTTAATGCTGAGCACCAAATGAGGAAGCTGTTAGTACCATTTTTATAAGTCTTTTGCTATGACTCGGCTGGGTTCAAACCTGCGACCTCCTGCATCTGAGGCGGATGCTCTAACCACTAGGCCACCAGAGAGGTCACTTTTCTACAAAGGCCTGAAGAAAAAAAGAGCAAAAATACCCTGCCACAGCCTTAATCTAGAAAGAACCAGTAGAAATCATCATGAAGATACTTACATGATGCCATACACAAGAACCGATAACTAAACATTTAGCTTCCCCCTCCCCACAACCAAAGGCTGGAATTCATTAATACAAATATGAATCACATCTGCCAAATCCTGTAGAAATGATGCAGCACTGAACTAATCAAGATCAAGATCTCTTTCTTAAAACACTGTCCATAAAGCTGCAATAACAATTACTTTTTGTGACAAACATGGGCTTAACACAGTGGCATGAGGGATAAAAATCAGTTAAATCCAGATTACTTTGGATAATTTCATCACAAGTGCACCAAACACATGACCAGTTGCACCTTTCTCCATGCAATTAGCAGTCAGTGTCAACATTCATGTGTTCAGAACCCATAAAAGTGTGAAGATGCCAACGAAATTGAAAAACAATGGAATCGGTCCTTTGTTTGAGCCTGGCTCATGTACAAACTAACTTCAGCCACTGCTCTTTTACTTAAAACATCGTCAATGAAGTCAACTATGCTGAATGGATAATTGTGGCTCACACGAAAATCTGTGAAAAACTAGACCTAATTATCATTGGTTTGAGAATAAATTGCTAAATTCAACAATTTTAGGATTATTTACTGGACAAACATTTGTGTGTACCAGTTCACTTGAGTGACAACTTGTTCAATAATGTGTGATCTTCAATATTCCACTGTATTTAGTGTATATACACTGTGTTTCATTGGTAATGGTGCCTCAAGTGATAGTTTCAATGTTCATTGAGTTTAAGCAAGCATGGATAAAATAAGATGTGCTTTGATGAGGATTTAAAATTTCTGACAACAGTTTCATTTGAAGGGAGAACCTATCTGAATAATAATAAGTTTTTGAATACCTTTCTTGTTCTCTCTATCTTTAATTATCTTAGAACATATCAATTTAAGGCACTGAGTGGAAATTGTGGCTACCAGATACCATATACTAGATATGTGTACACTGAAACAACATAAAATGCTTTATAATTCTTCATTTTGAAAGTGCAAAATAAAACAAACACGTATGAAAAAGCTAATATTTTTAACCAGATTACAGAAATTATGTTGATTTATCAAATAACTTTGTTGATCTAAAAGAAACATGGTAAAAAAAAAGAAAGGGGGTATTTATCATACATGGCTAATTTTTCACTGGGTCTTTCAATCTGTGATTTAGGGCAACAACAAAATCCATGAAAATTGGTGCCCCATGAAAATTAGTGATACCACAGTAGTTTAGCTTAAGTAGTGATAACAAACTTGTGCTAGTGGATGGATGGATACAATGAACTGGTCTACGAGTCAAATATTATTTGGAATTTGTACATTGTACAATGTCAGTCTAAATCCAAATTAAAAGACAATTTTCTAATATATCAAGAACATTTCAAATCTCTTCCTCTGTCAAGCCAAAATATAAGATTAAATTTCATGACTGGCAAATTTTAAATTCTGCCTGACTGCAATAGACCAAAATCAGGAACATTTAGACATCTCCAGTTTTACAAAATTTTCTTAAGCAGGTCAGAAAAAGCACAAACTGTAATTTCAGTGCTATAGATGTAAGGTTTTATATGATAACACTGATACCTAGTTTGCTTACTTTGTTAAAGCAGGCCTCCCATTCAGCTGCTGACAAGGTTTGTAGATCATGTACCAATAGCGCCCTCTGGAGGTAGGTCAAAGCTTGACTGCGGACTTGTTTACGGGTGTCGCAACAAAGTCTGGCTATTCCTGTGAAAGAGTAAAGAGTAATGTGACTAATATTTTATTCATTAACCTCTAGTGCACATCAATAAAATATGTTATTTTTCAAATTTTTTTTTTATATACATAGTGCTTTTTATTTGTGATGAACACATTCAAAGTCACCTGGATGGTAAGAAATATCTGATATCAACAGTAGCCATTTAAATATGGTTTCAAAGACTGAATTCATTTTTCATGGGATTTCATGGGTTTGGCAGTAGTTACTCTAAATTTAAATACATACCAAAATGGCAGTTTTGCAAAACTGCTCGGGGCCCCGAGTGGCCGAGTGGTCTAAAGCGCTCTCCGTTACGGATCACTGCCGTCTCACCTCTGTCTACGTGGGTTCGAGTCTAGGATTCGGCGAATGCGGATATGTGAGAAAGCTTGCCAGTAGCTTCTCGTGGGTCGGTGGTTCTTTCCGGGGATTTCCCGGTTTCTTCCTCCACCAGTAATACTGGCCGCCATGTATAGCCTATCGTGTGCTGAAAAATGGCGTTAAGCCCCACAACAACAACAACAACAACAACAAAACTGCTCAAAAAAGATACTCCTGAAAGTAAATAAATTCAGTCAACATTTTACACAGTGGAAACATATAATGGTAGTGCACCGTTAAATTATGCTCATGGTCACTACGTCTCTTACCCAAATCACCTAAATTTGAATCAGATCATTTATGTCACATCACAAAAAGTGTTTTTATGATATCTAGCCATTTGAAAAAATGATATATTCCACCAGATATCAACATAGAAAACGATCAAGTGTAGATAGGGGAACATAAGGTAAACAAATGCATAACATGTTATGTAATGAGGAATCAGTGCAGGTTTAATTCTTGTCAGACCTGCAAATTCCAATGAAGTCCATAATCCTCAAATTTACTATGAGGCACAAGTTTACCAGAGGCTGGTTGTTGCCTTTTGCACTAGTTGTTTCATCAATGGTTTCATGTGATGAATAAGGGTCCACGACCCGACACTTCCATCTCTAGCTGATCAGGTGTAATGATTGCCGTTAGTACTGGAAACATTACTTTCACTGACATGTGTGTGCATATGTGTGTTTGTGAAACATCGCGATGTCCCCAGCTACATTTGCCAGTGACAAGGTTCTCTGGTGCAGTCTAAGCACACTGCATTCCATCATTCTGGACTTGCAGCATCTCTCTTTGCTCATAAGATTCCTCCACAGTATGTGAACCATTCAATCAGATCAAGACACTAACACTGTGCTGCAAAGTATAAGCTAGACATGTCTTGTGCTTTAAGCCTCCTGCACTGAATGCATGCAGTGCTCAAAAAATCTGATAGCCCAATGCCATGGGAATAATTTTAGATCAGGCCCATCCTGTATTCTAAGTGAGGTGCCTATCGGGCTTGCAAAAAAAATTTCAAATTTGCCTGAGGAAACCTTGATCACGCTGATCAAATGTGTAAATGTATTTTCAAGATGTTGATGCACCTTCCATCACACAGTGCAATCTAAAACAGATCACCACTTTCCTAAGTGAAATTGAGATCTGATTTAAATCAAATTGAAGCATGGCATGTCATGCTACAAATACAATTTTGTTCTCCTAGACTCCCCGACAAGGTCTTGTTTTGAGAGAACACAATTTTCTGTAATCTTCAAAAATTAAGAAAAAAAACAACCACTTTTCTGTATTACATGTAGCGTGCATCAACATATACAGTCTTGATTGAAAATGATGTAGAAATATCCCTTGGACAGTTTAAATAGCAGCAATTAAAGGCAAAGAGGTCAGGTACAAACCACCATTTCACATATTACTTAATTGACTGATAATAGCTAGTGAGATGTGTTTGAAGGCTGCAGTGGGTGAGCCCACTGTGCTAATCTGAATAGGTAGGATCAGGAAGTGGAACAACCCATTAAAGGTAATTCAAAGAGATGCTAGATGCGTATACAAGAACAAAAGTTATTACACATCATTGCCTTGAATGACAATGATTAAGCTATATGTATTATATTATTGACACGGTGAACAGCAGTAATGTTTCTCTGAAGTTGGATTTTACTGCATATATAGAATGTAAAGCATGATCACTGAAGTTGTCAGAACAGTGTTCAGGTGTAATTCATTTTTGAAGTTGATTTAGGAAGCAATTAGCTATCAGCAAAGCTCAACAAAAATAAATTTTAGAACTCTTGGTTGAAGGAGTTTTACTTTGTGAAGCATGCCAGCAAAAAAAGAAAAATTAAAAAGATAAGGGATTTGTGGGTGTGAGGTACTATTAATTCTTTGCACATACTGCAACAACACATCAACATGCGTCAACTCGGTTCTGACCAGGATTCATTTGAAGAATCCAGCAGAAAAGTTTGAACACCACAGGACCATCCAGTCCCTAGTGAGTGTAGTGATGAACACTAATGACACTTGCATTACCTTCAAACCCCTTTGAACCCTATTGAATTTATATTTGAATTGTAGCTATTGCAACGCTGTGTGACAATATTAAAAGGGGGAAATTCTGGGCATGTGGAAATTGGAGTTGGGCTTGTGGAATGTCAGTCAGGTCTTGTGAGTTTATTTATGTCACCAGCACTGGGTCTGTGCCTAAAAAGATTGTATTTTGAGCACTGGCATGTCATTGCCACTGTTTATCACTTTCTGACAAAACATGAATGAAAAATTCAGCAAATAATCTGAAAATGTTTATATATGTAAATAATCAATGCTTGATCCTTAAATAATTGAGAAAATACACTCAAGTGCACTAAAACAACCTACAACAGACACCAATACTACTATCTTGGAGCACAAGTTCAGAAAAAAAAACAACCATGTAAATAATGAGTGCAACATGTAGTTGCTTTTGTTGTAGGGTTTAATGCCATTTTTCAGCACAAGATAGGCTATACATGACAGTCAGTATAAATGGTGGAGGAAGAACCTAGGAAAACCTCGGAAAGAACCACTGACCCACGAGAAGCTATTGGCAAGCTATCTCATGTACCCACATTGGCCAAGCCAAGACTTGAACCCATGTAGACTGAGGTGAGATGGCAGTGATCCGTAATGGTGAGCGCCTTAGACCACTCTGCCACTTGGGGCCCCGCAACATGCAGTAAATACCTTTATACTCAGTGCTCAATACAATGTCGACTAAGCTGCTGGATAATTGAAAACCCTCATATTTTTTTGACTTTGAAAGGCACAGGATACAGTGTTGATTGCATCCAACAAAATCTAAACCACAGAAAACAAACATAGTCACCTCATAGTGGTTAGTGGAGGTAATGGGAAAGAGATTCTTTCCTTTGTCTGTATGTTATATAAACTGTCAAGACAAAAATATTTTGTCTTTTCATGATTACTGGATTCAAGAGATACACGAGGTTCTTACCTAAGGTTAACATGATCGATGAATGTATTCAAAAGCACACAAAAAAATATATATTATTTCAGTCAATGACCTTGACCTTTAACTCAAAATCAATAGGTTTGTTCTTATCGCTAGTGCAAGCTAGTCAACTAAGTTTGGTACAGGTCTGTGAAGTAGAACTAATGTTACTGCACAGGAACCATTTTTCTTCTTTCAGTCAAGGCGAATATTTTCTGTATGATACAACTCTTGAGATAACACTGGTTTCCACAACAAAAAAGCCTATCCTGTCAATTTACAGGAGAATTTCCTGAAGATTTCCAAAAGTCACATATTTATTGCTAACTTTATCATTTTCTTTTCAAAGGACTGTCACTGCAATTGTTAAAATTGTTTAGGAATTTCTACTGTCATTGTTTAATGAGACATAAGCTGCAACGAAAATTTACATCTAATCTTTCCTAGAGTTCACAGCACTATGATACACCTAGAAATGATATCATAACAATTACATCATAATGTAAAGATCACATTATTTTCAAGTGGTGCAGTAAGTGCTGATTTTACAAAAACAGTCCCTCTTTGTAAAGGAGATTTAAACCTGGATTATTCTAAAAAATTCAGAGAATAATAAAAACACAAGATTTATATAAGCTGGCTTATGTTAACACTTTTACACTGCCTTGAGACTCAGCTAATCCAAATCCATGTACTACCATGGCATAAATTACCCTGCAACAATGGACACCAGCACTTGACCCATAGTGACCTTGTCCCAGCATCTATAACCTCCAACTCTTGACTTTGCTGCTTTTCTTCTTCTGCCCAGGACTTGAATATTTTGGCTGCACCAATGTGAAGTGTATGCATCAGATCCAGAAGCTGAACTGACAAAGAGTGAAGTTCCGAGGAATAAGCAGCGGCACCATCTTCATCCTCATCATCAGAACAACCATGGGAATTTAAGTGTCCTGGCGAAGATCGTGACTTTTTTATTTTACTTTGCTTACGTGACTGCCTGTGTTTTGACTGAAGCTTCCAATCTTTTCCAGATCTATTGTTTGGATGATTTTTCTTGTGACCTAAAAGGAGATGGGAAAGTTAACAGATGACCAACAGCAGTCACAGAGTTATTCTGGAAATAAATATTTTTTATTTTGATGGTTCTTTTCATAAAAGAAACAGTCAAATAAGAACATAACATATTTAAATCAAGATATCTGCCAAATGAGTTACCCAGGATGCTAAAAGTTGTAGTTTAAATCATCATGTAAATTTATTATGGGGAAATATAAATAGAAATTTAATCCCTTAACATGTGTAACTAAAATGTGTTGATTTGTCATAAAACAGATACTGCTTTGAAACATTTACTATCTTATATATATATATATATATATATATGCTATTGTCATGTTTCAAATTAACAAAGAATTTGAATTTGTATTCAATTATAGAAGTTAATTTTTGGATTAAAATTTTTCTTTGATAATATTAACCTGATCATAGTATTTAAGGAGTATGACCACTACTTCACAAATCTTGCCTTCCAAAGCTGTTCTTAGCCATGAAAGTACTAAAATTCATCTGCCGACCTAGGTGGGAGATGGACAAAAGTTATTTCCCCTTAGTGGGACCGACTATATATCCCATCCATACTTCAGTTACTGCTGAAGCATATATGCATGCTGTCATGTTCTGAAATGAAACTAAGAGGAACCTGGGAGGGTGTGCCTGTATTATAGTCAGGTAAGTATTATCGAAGAAACAAAACAAACTTGTGCTCATGGTCAGAAGGCCAACTGATGAACGACCATCCCATAAGATCTTCAGGTCTATGTCCCGTAGAGCTAAAAAAAATTCTCACCAGTGTAATTGATAAGGAAAATTAAGAAAAAATGCACTACACTGTACTATAAAGGCACCAAAGTATGAATAATAGGCTAATTATTAATTGCAAAGGAAAGTCAAGCAACAAATACTTAATAATAGCCACCATGCTTGTTACTTATTAATAGCCACCATGCAAGCAATTAAAATGGCACCAACTGAATCACTGCATGATGAAGTCGACAAGCAAGGTGATAAATATTCATCATGAATAAAAGTGGAGTGGAAGTAGTTAATGATGACAATTGCAGTTTATGTATCAAGCCCCATAACCAAGGACACATTTTCATCGGACTTCCTTTTCAAGCAAGCAAACTACCTGAAGATAGTTTTAATATCTTTTTCTTTTTGGAGAGCTGCAACATAATGGATGTACCCCCCCTCCCCAATTAAGTATTATGATTTGGTAAAGTATCTGGAGAAGAATGGGCATTATGCTGAATCATGACAATCCATTTCAAGTTTAGCCATCCTAAGATCACATGCACAGCTCTTGACAAGCTCTTCCACAATACTACCAAATAAATTAGTCTTGTGAAATTATTTTACAAACACTCATTGGGAAGGCAACAAAATCATTTCAACTTAGTTGGTTTAAATATAATATAAAATTTATTATAATGCTTTAGTGAATTTATTCTTTTGCTCATCAAATATGTCAAAATAACAGAGATAAGTCAAGGACAACTCATTTAATAAATTTCATATGCTATACAATGAAATACTTCTTATTACATACCTCCATTTAAACTGGCCTCAGCAAATGCACGTATGGCATGAACACAGCTTTCAAAGTTGAGTGGTGTGACATGAGCAGCATCCCTAACAAGGAATGAAAGAGTCTCAGAGGCTTTAAGAAGGGACTTGATGTCACAATAATTAAGTTCTTCAGGCAGCTCTATGCTATATTGATTGACTTGGATTATTTTCTTAGTCTGCTGTTTTCCTTCATCATCCTGATTTACCTAAAATTGACAATAAATATGAAACCATATTCAAGTCTCTTCCTTTAACTATGTAAACAGATTATAAAAAATATCAACCAAGTTTTCAATTTTAAGTTCAAAAAACAAAATAACTACAACAGTATCACTTAGTATAGAAGTGGAGATCATTTGAGGTCTTCAACAGTAGACATATACAGTAAGATTATATAAAGATATATCAAGCTTTCCATTGTGTTTAAAAAAATGTAAAACATACTGGTATTACACAGTACAAAAATGGAGATAACTCAAGTTCCTCAACGGTAAACATAACTTTCCTTTCAACTACCTGATCAACTAAGTATTAAAATATTTACTGCCATAATGCATTAAAAAAAGATGTGGTCCAAGGATCACTCACCTGGCTGATACCTGCTTAACAGCCAAATGGAAGAACAGTTATTTAAGAAATCTGCATCGGTAAGATGCTTCCAACACAAACTGTGCCAGTGGTGCTGACTGCATATATTATCAACAGTTATATCAAGATTTTACTTCATATTTGAAAGCAACCGTTTTGGTGGCCTTGTGGTTAGAGCATCAGCCTCAGATGCAGGAGGTCACAGGTCCAAAACCCGGCTGAGTCATAGCAAAGACTTATAAATATGGTACTAACAGCTGTCTCGCTAGGCGTTCAGCATTAAAAGGTGAGTGTTAGGACTGGTCAGCCTGGTGTCAGGATAATGTGACTGGGTGGGACATCATGCTCTATGTTTGCAGCATGATGCCCCAGTGCTAGACATCACTATAAACTACCACACTGCAGACATCGCAACCATATGACTTAAACATTATTAAAAAGCTATGTTAAAAATCCAAAAAATACAAAGCATATTTGAAAGCACATCAGCATTATTTGTCCAATACTGTAAGGCCTTTAAACTGGGATTCTTTCTGTCAAAGCTTGTTTAATTCTTCTCAGCACATTTTTGAAATAAATTTGTTTGAATGTTTTCATGCCTTTTCTTCATGTCCAGTGGTGATGGAATTCCCTTCTTAATTTCTGTGAGGCCCCTCAGTAACTTGCACCCTTACTTAAAGTGTGGTTTATGTTTTGGACCCAACTGTGCACAAGTTATTGAGGCAGAGGTGTAAATCACATTCCCTCAAAAAGTATGATGATGCATCATCATAAAGTGCCCCACTTTAGTTCACATCATAAAACTTCTGTCTCACAGGGTGGAAGTTGACACATTTGACAATAATGTGCTCCACTGCACGTGTTAAGTGTGGTACAATACCACCTCATCTCTGCAATTTATTCTATAATAGGGATGTAGCTCATGAGGTTTTCTATTTTTGGTAATGGTGGTCATTCCTCATCTCAAACTGGCATCAATTTTTATAAACGTAAAAGCCTTTCAGGCAGGGATATTTTCTGTCAAATTTGGTCAAATTCTGTCAAGTGGAATTTGAGAACAGGTTGTTTGAAGATTTTTATTTTTAATTTTACTAATGTCTGCCATATTTCATGGCAGATCAGTATAATTTTGTAAACATCCAAGAGACTTGCACCAGGATACCACATGTAAAATTTCGTACAATTCTGCTGAAAAGTTTTGAAAAGAAAGTGTTGATGGAAGACGTAGGCATCTGACAGGCGAAGAAATATACTAGAAACTCTCTTAACATTTACTGCCAGATAACCTAAACAACCAAATGAGCTGTTTATTTTGATCATGTTTTGGAGTTTGTAATAAAGTGCATGTGATTTGGATTTTTAACGTGGCTTTAACAATTTTCAGTCATATCGCTACGATGTCTGCAGTGTGGTAGTTTATAATGATGCCTAGCACTGATGCATCACACTGCAGACATGTAGCATTATGTCCCACCCAGTCACATTATTCTGACACCAGGCCGACCAGTTCTAACACAAACCTCCTAATGCTGAGCGCCAAGTGAGGCAGCTGTTAGTACCATTTTCATGAGTCTTTGGTATGACTTGGCCAGAGTTCGAACCCGTGACCTCCTGCATCTGAGGAGGACGCTCTATCCACTAGGCCACCGAAGTGGTCAAGTTTGTGATAAACCAGTTTGGTTAAAACAAATAATGGTTCAAATAAACATGGAATTATAATTAGATGTAAACAAAATAAATACAAGTGCTACAGTTGATAAGCAAAATAATAATTTCTATATAAACTGCAACTGATTCAGGAGGAACACTGAACTGTAGTTGCAGTGTTGAGTGAAAGCTTAAATTAATAAATATCTGGAATACTGGTGACTACCTAATTGGGGCATCAGGCAATATGTAAGAGTTACTTCCCTCTGACAATATATTATGTGGACAGAACAACTTGTTTTCTTTTCTAGTGGGCTGGATTCAGGACACAGAAAGGTTCTTTTTGGTGAGGAAGCTGTCATAGGAAGTTAATGTGATCAAAAGATGTAAATAATAATTTCTAAAGGCTTTTAAAAAAAAATGCCACATACCAGTAACCAACTTCCATTGTCTGGTACAGGTCTGAGTTCAAACTCTTCAAACTTTTGTCCTACCCTCTCATAAACCTCACTGTCTGAGAGATATCCACGGTCGCTGCTACCAACTGTGACTTCGGAGGAATTCTGTACTTCACTGTCACTCTGAGCACCTGTATATGTGTAAATTTGGATATATCCAAAATGCAAATTATGAAATGGCGATATTCCAGCATTCTTACTGTACAAGATGCTCATATCCTTTATATTCCTTTTGAGGGCACTCTGCATATATGATGAACTTCTTAGAGAGTGACAGGTGTAAGGAGAAAAAGTTGTCTGCCTATGCAACACAAAAGAGAGAATATTGGCATACCTCTATGTCACTTTCATGTAATCTGGTTCAATTTTCTTGGGATACTGTATTTGTGAAAATTGTACCTGCTCTAAGGACAGTTAACCAAAATGACTGCCCTCATGTGCTCAAAAAATCAGACTGAGTAAGTCACACGATCTTAAGCAGTTGTTAAAATAGGGAAAAATAATTTTTCCAAACTAGACAATAGCAGGTTCTGAAAGTACAATGAATGAATTACCAAATATATATAATGTAAAAAAAAGTCAGTTTTTAAACAATTTACCTCTGAAGTTCAGGAATGACCAAGTGTAGCTATCAGTTTTTTGATTGGTGTACACCTGAAGTAAGGCCAAGCTGTATACTTTGTAACCCTAACTATATTCATCAATCATACACCAAAATAAAGCAAATTCAAAGATCTTTAAATAATACCCAATTTATGCATGGTCCTTTCCCAAAGCCAGAATAACCAGTGAGGAAAACCTGGGAAATTCTTCTTCTTTAAAAATCTAACCCTATGTAAAAATATGAAATTGTGGAGCACCAACATTGAAGATTATGTGACTGAAGAGCAAATGATGTATAATGGTGGATAATGCATGAAATGATGGTTGGCACAAACCTGCCTAGTACCCTATCAAGAACTTCTCAGCATGGCAGTCAATATTTTCAAGCAAGTTAGACAAATTTTTAGTAAGATGAAATCAAATATCATGTACTGCTATTGTCAACTTGGAAAACATGCATTTTAAAGTGTGATCTGATTCAGTAAAGGCGAAAATTATGTCCAACTAATAAGTTTTAAAGTAAACTAGGACTTTAAAGACACTGAGTACAGTTTTAGAAACTTCAATTCCAAACCCCATTGAGCTCAGTGGCTTCTTGCTAGATGTCTCAACTTGACAATGTTTTTAAAATTTCAAATCATCACTCCCACCATAAGATATATTCAAATTGACACAATGTCCAATAGACAATTTTTTTCTTTCTTTCATGGAATCTGAATGTACCTTGTTA
Organism: Megalonaias nervosa; assembly: GCA_016617855.1. Classification (NCBI taxonomy): domain Eukaryota; kingdom Metazoa; phylum Mollusca; class Bivalvia; order Unionida; family Unionidae; genus Megalonaias; species Megalonaias nervosa. Next base: position 148,964 of record JAECUM010092849.1, on the reverse strand, counting down.
TTCTTTGGTGCTGATTGTTTTTGAACTTTATAAGAGGCTGATTGTCCCATTCACTTTCAATGTTTTGCTATTTTCTGGATGACATTTCTACAAAATGTTATAGGAAACTGCTTGATCATGCTGGCATTCTGCATGAAAAACATAGGCAGATAAAAGTGTGTCGTGTACTCATTTTAAGTTAGTCTGGTTCCCTGACCAACTCCACCAAAATTTAATAAGAAAATATGGATCCAGAGCACACACACACACCCCAAAACAACAATAACCAGACTTGTCAGACCACAATTATCCAATATTTTGTTATTAATTTTGAAAGTCCATGTTTTATACCATTATGAACATTATCATGCAGAAAATAAATCCTGAATTAAACGATCTTGGCCTCTTTTCTAATTAAGGATATTTTTGTAATCTATTATCTTTACATTTGGACTTATAATCATTTTGAAATTAGGAATTCAAACATTTAAGTAGCACTATACAGGCAGTATTGTGCTGATATGTTGCAAACAACTACCTACCTACTTATGTACACACATTCACAATGATGTATGTAACTACTTACTGTAACAGGGCATAAAACTAAAATAATGATAAAAATGAACACAACTTTTTATCATATCAAAGTAGTGGTAATAAGTTTATAAGGAAAAGATTAATAATGATTTTTTAATTTTTTAAACCACTTGAGAAGCTGTTATCATTGTCCACCCCTAGAAGTCAGATTTTACTGGGTGAAAGTCTAAGGCTTTAGTGACAAGTAGCAGTACTTAGTTCATGCATCAAGATGCATGTTTCATAATTTCAGGTATAGCAGTATTATAGAGTAGATAAAATACCAATGTGGTCACGAGCTAATGCAAAATCAACACAAGCCAGTAAAATGTTAATTGTAGGTCACAATGACCTTCTTTTGTTGTAAGGGTGTGGTACTAAAAAGGGATGCATACAAGCATTAAATATGGGTCACAGTGACCTACTTTTGTGTTAATGTGTATTACTCATCAAAATACGTCCCTCATCAAATTTCAAGATTCTTTGTATAATAATATGCATATAGGTACTCAAAATGCATTTATACTAACAACACACTGTTTACCTTACAGCTTTGTTGCAATTTCCAAATTAGCTAGCATGCCACATAGCATAATTGTGGATCATAGAGTACCTGCACAACATGCTAAAATGCCAGATATTATCCTCATGAAATTTAATGGAAGTTTGGAAAAGCTGTAAAATATTTAACCTAGCTATCTACCCAGTCCTGAAAGGGCAAGTCAATAAAGACAAACAAATAAGTTTTCATTTAGGCCAATTGAAATTATACATAGCAACTGTGTACAGTGTATGCACAATATGATGGCAGTGTTACAGAGACAGGAGAATCAATTGGACAAATGATGATGTTCTGTGCAACATGAAATATTATCATCATATAGAAACTAGAAATGTGTGTTTTTGTGTTAAAAAAATCCCCACTTATCTGTCAAGAAGATAAAGCCCCAAAGCCATCCATTATCACAAATTTCACCATTCTTCCAATCTAACTAAAGTTTGGAAAGAAGGAAGTGATTTCTTAAAAAAACTATCTGACATAAACAGTTGTTTGAAGTAATCAAAATGTTAGGTCTAAATGATGTTCAAATGTTCAGTTTAGAATTAAGAGGTGCCACCACAGTCAATGAAGTCGCTCATACTTCTGTTCTTTTTTAGGCATGCTCTAAAAGTAGTGATGTGAACCATCTGACAAATTCCATTAATGACTAATCCAATAACAGCAACATTTTCACGTGGCACACAAATTGATTTGAGAGGGAATTAAGAGGCAGGTCTGCTTTTTTTTAGAGGATCTGAGAAGAAAAAAGCATGCTTTAGATAAAGATACTACTCAGGTGAATATTGGTGATCTGCAAGGACACATAAATGCATTGAAGTGCAAACTTGGGCTAACGAAAATTCAAAACAGCATGATGTTAGCTTCCTATGTTTACAACAATAAAGTTCATCAAATCTTGTGTTCCTGCTTTCAAATGAAATTAGTTCACCCATGGATGTCGCCGATCAACCGGGTTAATTCGTACACATGACAAATGGATGGGCTTCTCAGTTTGAGGGAGAAATTACATAGCTCATAATGTGATGACACGTTGATATTACCTGGTTTTAATGGAACCCAATGATGTTTAGGACCAATACCTTTCAAGATTCAGTATTATTTAGATGATCTGGCATATCTGACTTTTTGCATGTAATGGTGGCTTTGGGGCTTTAAATTGTAACTGTAACATGATCAGAATATACATTTAAATCAAACAGACAGATGACAGACAGAGGACTGGCAAACCCGATATTGACCAGTTTTTCTTTATGTGCAATTGCTTTGATCAGGCAAGGTACAGATTTTAAAAACTCCTTTCAGTAGACAATTTATAACAATTTACTGATTTGGCAAGTGAATAAGTAAGGATAACTACTGTACTAATTTTCTTAGTTAATATATTTTCTTGGATATTCAGGAATCAGACAGTAAACTCTAATTGTTGTTTTTATGTAAACATTTCATTTTAGAAAACTGGATAGGATCTCTGTTATAGAGACTAATTTTCACTTACCAGCTTCATACAGATCCTTTGTAACATCTTCCACCCCTTGACACACCTGTAATAAAGGAGGGGGATTAGCCCCTGCCCCCACCACTTCTAAAAGTGTAAACAATGTATACCAGTCCTGACCACTGTGAATATTAGCAGCATTAGTCCGTAACAACTCATGAAGTCCATATGCAATCTGCTGAGATATACTATGTATAACATTTGGCTTCATCATTATGAGAATCTGAAGTGAAGTAAGAACTTGTGAAGCTATTTCTTCACGTCGTAACAATCGAATTGAAAGTCTGAGAAGTCCGACAGTGGCTCTTTCCACTAAGAATGTATGTTCATTTGCATTAACAACAAGGCTGTATATGTGATCTCGCACTGGCTGCCATATTGGAGTTGCTCGGTCCCTGGAATAAAATAAAGTTTTCTGCTTTAATTAGCATAATGGTATTTTTTTAAACATTCTTACCAACATCAAATGCATTTTGTCATTTATTGTAGGTAAATAATTTTATTTCTGACATACAAAAGTCTATTTACTATTCGACATGCATTACTGAGGTTATCACATAAAATATAGACCCTAAAATACTGAAATATCAAACACAAAAGAACCTCTAATACAATAAGTGATTTTGCTACCAGTGTTCTAAATCTTGTGATTCACTTGAATCATAATTTCCTTGTAAATGTTAAGCTGAAAAACTTTTTGGAATGATTGATATTCTGATATATGATACACTTAAATCAAGGAAGCTTAAGAGTTTATACTGGGCACTCACATCTGGCATTGGTCTTTCTGGATAAATTAACTTACTGACAAATCTATAAGTACATATCTCTCATCTGTAAAACTACAGATATTCAATTTTATGGCAACAGTGAACTCCCATTTGTCCATAACATGTCACTTAAAAACATTATCAGATAAACCTAATTGACAGATAAACAAATACTACCAACAGATTTTGTAATTACAGATTCATGTACATTTGTCTTACAAGGTCTGTCACTTTAAAAAAAAGTCATTGGATTAACCTGTGAGATAAATAAATACTACCAACAGAATCTGTGATATAGATTCAAGTCCACATGCATGACAATGTCTGGCACTTCAAAAATAAAAAGTCATCAAATTCACCTAACAGATAAACAAATACCTCCCAGAGACTTTGCAATGCAGATTCATGTACATCTGTCAGAGTACATCCATCACTTAAATAAAAATTATCAGATTTACCTGAGACCTAAACAAATACTACCAACAGCTTTGTAATGTAGATTGATATACATGTGTGGAAACAAGAACAAGACATGGAAGTACTTTAGAGAGACCTTTAATTATAATTAATGAGTGCTGAAATTAATGTAACATTCATTAACAACTGCCAAATAACCCAGTATCATGTTGGTTAAAAAATGGGGCCAATGAAAATAAAATCCAATTAATGAATTAATAACATATATATATCCAAATGACACAGAAGTCAGAACATGTGACTATTAGGTAAGTCTGAATCAAATGAAAATGGGGCCATTCCATAATACTTTCATGCATGAACATGATAGCTGGTTTAATGGTTGACTGATTGATTGATTGATAGTAATTTTACGGCGCACCAGCACTGTTAGGCTATTTAGCACCATACAAAAGGTTATATGTATGATCATTTAAAAATGATAAAAGATTTCATATCGACCAGCAATATCAAAACCAAATAGTTGAAAGTAAAACGATGGTAAGGGTAATATATAAAGCTTCCCAATCAAATGGGAATGTAAATGGTGTATGTTAATAAAGACATAAAAAGTTATTGAAAATAAGGGATGGTATATACATTACATAAAAATGCTCAAGGTGATGGCATAAAAGTTATAACTTAGAATAAATGTCTACTCCTTTCAGGAATTCTATAATACAAGTGACGTTTATTGTATCAAAAAGTTCCTTCATGCTGGTTTAGTGGAGATCAAATAAAGTCATGTTGACATTAATATGCTATCATAGTAATGGCTATGACCCCACCTTTCAATGCAGTCTGTACTTTTCCAAAGCAATTTAAGGTTTAGTTTACACCTCAAACAGAATATCTATTAAAGTGTAGCACTTCCTGGCAAAATAAAATGATCCCCACTCTGATAGTGTCTCTATCAGGTCAAGTTCCAAAGTATGACTATACTGGTTGAAAATAAAAACAGGACTTCAGTTAAATGCTAGAAATATCAAATGATGTAGAGCTCATTAAGCTTTCTTTAAAACAGACATTAATGATACATTCATATACCTTTTAATATTTATTTGGAAAGTGTACTAGGCTCTAAATGAACTTTCGATGTCAAAATGTCAGATTACTAAGATTAAGCTGGATAAGTAAACGTAAAAAAAATTATTGCTGCACCTTGATCCCCATCTTCCTTCATTAAAACATGACACTGTGTTACAACTCAGCAATAGGCTGAATTTATTTCATATCAGATCAATTAAATCTAGTTTAAACACTGTCTAACCCCAAAACTTCCTAAATCCTGGGGAAAACAATCTAATATCCAAATAGCCATCTACATTTGGAAGTACTATGCAATTGTTATATTAACAAATAACACTGTTAACTATGTACCTGTTTTGTAGAACACATTTGACTAGCAATTCAAAGAAGAATACTGCAGCATCTTCATCATACACTGTTCCTAAGTGAACATGTCCTTCTGGACCCTGTGAGGCAAACACTAGCGCCTGCAATGCAATGAAGCTGAAGATAACAAAAACTATAGAATATTAAAATTCTTTATTATGACATTTTTAACTCTTATGAAACACTACCTCTACAATAGTTTTGTTCTCTTCTATTAAGCCTAACAAATCTGAAATGATGTACTGCAAATTTTGACTCATGCAAACATGAGTGCCATAAACACATTACATGCTCATCCCATGTTTAATAATCCTCCATGTAGATGAACAAATTTGTGTGTAAAAACCACTTTTTTCCTTTCAGTGACAGTGACCTTTGACATTTTGACCCCAATATCAAAAGGCTTTTTCCTTATTCTAAGTGTAACCCAACCATAAAGTTTGGTCCAGGCCTGTGATGTAAAACTGATGTTCTTGTGCAGAAACCATGTTTCTTCTTTCAGTCATAGTGACCATGACCTTTTACCATTTGACTTCAAAATCAGTAGGCCTATTCCTTACAATAAGTGCAAGCCATCCACAAAGATTGATAATCTTAGATGAAGATTTCAAGTTATTATATGGAAATGGTTTTCTTCTTCCAGTGACCTTAATATTTGACCTGTTTACCTAGAATCGACAGGGTTCTTCTTTTATGTGCAAACCATCCACAAAGTTTGTTAACTGCAAATGATGGACTACCTGAGTTACTGTGTGGAATGAAATTGGTAAGTCAGTCAGAGAACACCTTAACAAAACAGTGCTCCACCATGTGGTAGGCTTACAAAAATCATGAAAATAAATAAAACTTAAGTTTAAGAAATGTCCTATGAATTATATAATAATGTGTTAAAAGTCCAATTAAAACCCACAATGTCAGTGTGTGATGTAGCCAGTAATGTATTAAGAGTCCCATTATAACCCCCATTTTCACAGTTTATGATATTGTTTATAATACTAAAAGTCCCATTAAAAGCCACAGTGACATAGTGTATGATAATAGCAATACCCATAAAATTCCAATTAAAACCCACAATATCAGCGTGTAATATAGCCAATTGTTATGTGTAGGCTTGTACAAAGGTAACAAGAGAAAGGAGTGAAGCCAACAAGCTTTGTATATTTTAACAAAATAATTTATCTCCCTAGAAAACAATGTAAAAATTGGAAACAGGACTTACGGTTTGTGAATATAATCCAAAATTTGATCCTAAGATTGAAAAAATATAAGCCCTAACCAGTTCTAATTGAATCCGGGTTCGAATCTCGATGAAATTCCAATATGGAGGCAATGACATCAGATGATGTCTGTACTGATGGTAACAGATCCTCAATTGAATCGCAGTTTATGTTTCCGTATAGAATTCCAGAATAAATTTCCACTGAATTTCTTTGTCCCTGAACTTTTTATAAAAACGTACACTTGTTTAGTCTTCTAGAGAAATTATCATAAATTCCGAAAAACAGATGAACTTCAAAACCAATCTAGCTTCAACAATAAAAACCTCTTGAGCCCTCAAGGTTTAACATATGACTGAATAAATTTAATACCAATTGGCTGTTTAAAGCCTCGATTTTAGATCACATGGTAGTGCATGTAACAGGGTACGTGATTTCTAACTTGAACAGCGCAATAAAAAAAATGACAGTTATCATGTAGCTAGAATAGCTCTATCTAAGAATCAAATCTTCACACTGGAAACAAATAAAAAAGAATGGCTGTTACAATTCAGCTAACACGCAGGCTGAACTGGTCTTGGCAATAGCCAATCATTTTCACTCGATGTTTACAAAAACTGAACTAAAAATAGTGATGAAGAAATCTTATATCTAATCAGGTCAAGCCAATTTTCCGAAGAGACTTAAATCCAATGAAAATTATCATTACAATAAAATGTAATAAAACAAAATTAAAAATAAAAAAAAGAATTTAAAACTAACACACAAGTAATTTAATTACATATACGTAAAACAATAATGTTAAAAGTCCATTTAAAACCCACAATGTCTCAGTGTATGATAATATAAATAATGATAACTCCCATTAAAACCCACATTATCAGTGTGTAATATACCCAATAATGTGTTAAATGTTGAAATAAAACCTACAATATCATAGTGTATGATACAGCCTATAATGATAAAAGTCATTAAACCCCACAATATCACAGTATATGATACAGCCTATAACGATAAAAGTCCCATTAAAACCCACAATGTCGTAGTGAACAATAATAATAATAATAATGAGGACTTTGTATAGCGCCTAATCTTTAGAAGCTCTAAGCGCTTTACAACATTTGACAACACTTAAAAAAACATATATAATGATATGATTACAAAAATAAAAACAAACACCACGAAATCAGAAACAGAAAACATGCTGTAAATATTTAAGGTAAGGATACATTATAAGGATACATTATTAGGTCTTTAAGTCTGTTCTTGCAGCTGAAATAGGTGAGTTTTAAGAGCGCTCTTGAATGAGATCACTGTGTCTTTGTGTCTAAGTGCAGTGGGCAATTCGTTCCACATTGCTGGGCCCTGGTATGCAAAAGAGCGTTGTCCATATGATTTCATTTTCATAGTGGGAATAATGAAAATACGAGTGTCAGAAGAGGAGCGTAAGTATCTTGTACGTGTATACACATGGGTGAGGTCAGATAGGTATGTTGGACTGGAACCCGTCAGTGAAATGTAGCACAGAGAACAAATTTTGTCTTTAACTCTGATCGTATGGATAGCCAGTGTAGGGCAGAGAGCAGGGGAGAGGCGTGCTCTGATTGTGGTACTCTAAGGATGATCCGAGAAGCTGTGTTTTGAAGTTTCTGGAGTAGATATTGAGATGAACCAGACAGAATTGAGTTACAATAGTCCAGCCTTGAAAGTACTAAGGAACACACAAGTGTTTTAGTGGCATCAACTGAAAGATACTTGTGAATGGAGCTGATGTGTCTCAGTTCAAGATATGCAGCCTTGCATATGTTCATGACATGTTGGTGCAATGAGAGAGTACTGTCAAGAGTAACACCGAGGTTTCGTACTGACTGTGTGAATTTAATGTTGGTGTTGCTGATATTTATAGCCAATGATGTTTCAACAGTCCCATTAAAACCCACAATGTCGTAGTGAACAATAATAGCCAATGTTTCAACAGTCCCATTAAAACCCACAATGTCGTAGTGAACAATAATAGCCAATGATATTTCACCAGTCCCATTAAAACTCACAATGTCGTAGTGAACAATAATAGCCAATGATGTTTCAACAGTCCCATTAAAACCCACAAAACAAAATAAATTTCATATCACCAAAAGCTCTTAGCTAGAATTCAGCAAGATTTTTATGATACAAATACTGGATAAAATGAAAAAAGAAAGAAATCATGACAAAATTATTTCATGTATGAACTGGTAGAGTAACAAGTCCATAAAAGTAAAAACAAGGTTAGTAAAAAAAATCTAGTTTAACATTTGTATTTTAAATTGTAAACTCAAATATTAAAACTATATCCTTGGCAGTTCAGAAAACCTGTCTTTATGTAAACCAGTGGCTCCCAAACTTTTTCGGGCCACTGCCGCCTTGGTCATCCTCAGCGCCCACTTACCTTACCCCACAACAAGCATTATTCAGCATTAGCGCCCCCCCTCGGTAATCCCACCGCCCCCAAGTGGGCAGTACTGACGACTTTGGGAACCACTGATGTAAACTCTATTAAAGACAGACTGCTTATAAAGAACATTAATTTCACTAGTGTTATATCTCATAAAAAGAAACACCCATCAATCAGGGAAAAAAGTTTGTATTTCTTTACAAGTCCTTTATATACAGGTCATGGTGTAGTTAGGTACCTTCACAAGTTCCTGTAGAGACTCCTCTGTCAGGAATTTGGTGTCATTTATGAGTTGTTCTAGGCAACAATCACGAATGCAGGCCTGTGCTACTTTTGTTACTTCCTGCTCTTCTGGTGTTGGTCCCTTAGTATTGGCAGGCTCCGACATTGTAAAGTATGAGTAAAAGCTACTTAGTACCCCAGACTCAGACCTAGAATGAAAAATACACCTTTCATTACTTTAGGCTGCTATTTTATAAAATGCATTCAATTTTCTTCCTAAAGAAAAAATGCTGAATTTTTATTGCTGCATTGTCTTGGTTAAAGACAGTTATTAAAAAGAAGTTTTAGATTTTGAATTCTTTTAAATAATTTTACTAAGTATTATTTTCTGAGTAAAAGTTTAGGTTTTATTCATATCGGAGTTCTTCCACTCATACTTCTTTGAATACCATGAATTCATTTATTTTTCAAGATGTGTAGTTTTGTGCAAAATGAACTGTCAGGACTTAAACTCATGGATTGGGGAATGAGTCCTTTTCTTTTCTCTAAGGCTCATTTTTCATTGGGTCTTTGAATCTGTGGTGTTTTGCAACCACAAAATCCACAAAAATTGGCACCGGATGAAAAATTATGAATTCACAGCATAAAAAGATTCCTTGCACAATTCAAGAATATACTAGCACTTTTACATTTCTTGTGCTACACAATATAACTATATCTTTACCAAGATTCCAATGATGTACAGAGTATCATAAAATGTATAACTGGCAATTCCCACTCAACCCCATCTTTACTAGCCATGGATTGTCTTTCTACTTCATTCCACATCAATCCTTAGCATATGTAGCTAATAAACATAGTTCTGCTATCTGTACACAAAATCAAATGTTGCATCTCACTTTTTTTTATATTAAACCATTTACAAGTGTTTCCTTTGGAATCAAGGTATGAAAGCATCATGGATGTTGCTGTATTGAATAACTAATATAAGGAACAAGTTCTTTTATTGGTTAATCACTTTTGCTTGCTACAGGCAGTAACTCTTATCTGCAAGAAGGCCCTTATTCAAAACATTGTTTTCATTAATATATCCATCAGGGGTTGATGTAGACACAAGAGGATCAATAAAAGCTGACTAGTCAAACGAGTCAGCCCATTATACTGATCCTAATGGATTCTTATTATTGACATTGCTGGTAGACATCTCAAGGCCCCTGATAAAACACTCCAATTTAATTTTTGATGATTCATCCTCATACATTAACCTACCCTGGCTAGTTTAGCTAACTTGAGCATTAAATACACAATGGACTTAGTCTCGGCAGTTTAAGGTACGAGACTGAAGCAGCATTTAAAAATCAACATACTTATCATAAAAACAGTGTTAAGAATATCACATGCAAGATAAAATAAACTTTCAGACTGAGTAGAACCTTTGAAGATTCTACTGAAATTCTGCCCAGATCCCTTAATTTTTAAGAAAATAAGATTCATTAAGACAATAACTCCAGTGTATTGATAAGACAATCGCTCTTCAAACTCATAGCATATGATGTAAAATGTGAATATTAATTAGACTGCAATCATCAAAAGGAGACAAACATTGTGCTATTAGTGAGACTAAATAAACAAGTCTCACCCGGTATTGTAACAAAATATGGACATGAAATTTCATTATGCAATATGGACCCCTTAAAATAATGAATGACTACCCTGTCAATTTTATCAGATTTCATTTTTGTTTTTGATAAGGTTTACATGTAACTTTATGGACCTGACCAAAGTAATACCCACTTTACCTTCAGTAATTTTTTTTGGGTAAGGTCTGTAAAATTAGGTGTATACCAAAACCAATACATATTGTTTTCTGTCATTTTAATGTTTCTAAAAGACACCAAATTTGATCAAAATGAACATAATTTGAAAGAATTATCAACATTGTGTTAATTCCCCAAAGGATAACAAATTATAGTTCAAGTCAAAATAACCGGCTTTTTCTCAATGACACCACAGAACTCTTATGAATAGAGACACTTGTGTGATTTATACTTGAATCAGTCATGGGAACAACTTTATCCCCATGAAATTAAAATTATGAAATAGTTTAAGCTGAACCATCTCTTGCTTTTTATTAGGCTCCCATATGCCTTTTATCTGGATGAGATTCTCTTTCTTCATCATTTAATCATGCAAATCTTGAATCGACAAGGGGCAGTTACTGTCTGAAACACCATGTTCTGAATGAAATGTTTATACTTTCAAGAACATGAAAGCTGTAATCTGATGGTGAATTGGAAGGTCAACATAACAAGACATTGTATTGGTGTCCATAAGATCTCCATTATGATGGAGATTTTGATTTTAATCAGGTTGAAAATGCTTATGTCTGTAACCTGGGAAACTATTCAAAAGTTAGACAAAACACTTGGGACTAACAGTGCTTCAGCATTTTATGAAATGTACTGTACTTGGATGAAGACATGCAAATATACGTCAACAAGGGCAATGACAGTAAGGATAAGTATTTCAGTTTTCTTTCTAAAATATTTTTGTTTGTCTGAGAAACAAGTTTACCTCTGAGTGGTCTGAATCTCTTCTTTCATGATGGAAATCTTTCCACTTGGGTTGACAAAATCTTCTGCCTGAAAAAATATCAAGATGTATAAAATAAAATGTCATCTGATCAACATACATTGTGAGGTATTGTGGAACCACATCTGCATAATGTGCCAACAGATCATGGTCAATGTTGCTTGCTCAACCAATTACTCCTAAAAATTGCATAGACCCAGATCTGCATGTGCATTATGCAACAACAGATCTTGGTCTGTGCAGTTTTAAGATAGTACTCAGCTTACAAATGCATGAAAACAAACTGCTCCAACTACTGATGATGTGTGAACTTATACAGAATTTTTAAACTAATTTTGAATTCAATACTATAAGTTGCTGCAAATTCTGTCTGCATTATTTTAGAAACCTAAATTGGAAATCAATACTGATAAGTCAAAAATAGACAAGCTTCTAGCAGCTACCTGCCAAAAATTATTTTGTGGCAAACATAATATCAAACTAATCTTTAAAACATAAAATCTTGCTGTGTACATGTGGAGTAGAAGTATTTAAATCTAGAATAATTCATTTTTCTCTTTGTCATAAAATTATACATATTTACAACTCAACAAATCACTGGATTCTTTCTCCAACAATTATACTAGCTGCCATGTATAGCCTGTCATCTGCTGAAAAATGGCATTAAACAAACAAAAACAAACCCAATCTTACGTATACATGGTGAACGAAGCAGCACCCATTTTTGTGCTTTTAACAAAAATCTCAGCCATTTTTTCAATCCAATATCTATTCCATATTGGTGGATTTTGAAAATCAGAATCCATACATATATTTATGCAAGCAACATTTTGAAGTACAGATCAAAATAAGACCAAAAATAATGTTTGAAAAGTATTTTTAATATTATATTGCCAGATATACTTGCTTATAACTCCAACTGCAAACAACATAGACCCTGATCTGCCATTGCAGAATCCACCAGTTGATCCGAGTCTATGTCGTTTGTTCTACTGGTAACTTTTAACAAACCCCATGGACCCAGATTTGCAAGCTCTTTATGTGACACAAGATCTGGTTCTGTGTATTTTGCTGCTGACTCCACTTATAAGCAAGTATATATGACAATTTCAAATGAATTTCAGTGCTCACCTCCACCATAGGTTTGGGCAGTAGTTTGGCCCGATACAGCTGTAACATACAATCAAGGATGTTCTTCCATCCTTCCCGAAGTATATTGCAATGTCGATGAGCAAGCCCAAACACCGTGCGAGCAGCTAACTGAGCTTTAAAATTGCTTCCAAAGGAAACTGGAATGGCTTCTGGACTCTAGAAAAACAGAATTCTGAATATGACTGCCGAAATGATTTTCTGAGAGAAAGAAAAGCGAAAAATATTAAAATAATGGAACCAGTTATAAAAAAGACTAACCATTGACTTGTCTTAATTCCCAAAGTCAACCTTGAAATGAAAACAAAAGGCAGTATTTTAAAGGACATTTCTCTTCCTCTGTATTTCTTTTACTGCACACACACACACACACGCACGCACACACGCATAAATACACACATACATGAGGGCTTAGCCAAATATCCCTTTTCTAATAAGTATACAGCCAAACAAACTTGTAGTATTTAGCATTTACTACACACAGCCACATATACTTAGGTCATGAAGGCTTTGAAATTTTCTTTTTTCAAAAAAGTCTGATTTTCTTGTTTTTCCCAGCTATTTTAAAACAACTTGATACAAACCTAGTCATGTTGTGTGTGTCCTCACAAATACATTTTAAAAATTTTATTCTTTACCATAGTCTTGCCATGCATGTTTACTCACCTCAGCTGCACTGAGAAGGGTTGTGAACTTACACAAGGAGATGACGAGATTGTCAAAAACATCACTCATACAATAATGAGCAGAGATCATGGCACATTTTCTGCAAAAATATACAGAGTAAATAAGATGAGAAAGGTTTTTCGGAGCATGACTGTACACAACACCCAAAAATAACTGAAACATGAAATGTAAGTCTCAGTAACTTATTTTGGGCAAAGGACAATGTACTCACTCGGGTGTATCTATAACAATGCAAGACCAATGCAGTAAAATGTGCATGTGAAAGTGATCTCGATGCAAAATTTAACCTCAATCACTGTGGTATGAAAATTAGGTCAGAGTCCCTGCCCTACTTCTGGTGGGAGGAGGCTGTTACTCAGCATAATTTAACACACAAAAGTGTATGAATGCAGCAACAAAAATAAAAGATTTTTCGTTTCCCCAAGTCTGAAAACTTTTTGCAAATTTAATTTAGGTCAAGAGATAAAACACTTTGGTCAAAATATTAAATGGTTAAGTATTTTATCAAACTTTTTTCATGATACACAGATCGAACACTTGAAATACGATTTCTTAAGTATTAATGCCATATCATTTCTCCAGACTGAGTCCTGAGACTTTTACCTATGGAAAGCTGCTGGGTCTCAATTTGATTTCTGAAGGTCCCAGACCTGAGGCTTAAGCAATTTTCAACATCTCACAGCACATAAAAATGTAACTTAAACAAAAAAAAAAAATCTAGTGATGAACAAAAGAAGCACTATATGCTGTTTTATAATTACACACCTGCCATATTCCCAGACCATGTTGGGAGTTCTGAGGACACAAAAAGTGTGTTTCATGGTGGGTCAGTGCACATGACCTATCATAATGACGTTTTCCAACTGAGAATAAGTTATCTTTTCATATAAGCCTATATAAAATTACCGCAAGTTCACGTTTGATAAAGAAGAAAATAACTTATCTGTTTTCTCTGAAGTATTTAATATACTTACAAACCCCAAATGACAGGTAAACTTAACATCGTCCAATATCATCACCACACACATGCCCACACACACACAAGCACAACCACACAGACATTAAACAAAAAAATTATACAAATTTTCTGGACAGTGAAATGTTTTCTAAATTTGATGCAGTCTTTGCTTCTCTCAATAGTTCAGTAGTTCAATAATCCTTAACAATGATGGCTTGAACATTCTCAATCATGTGTGTGTGTGTGATTTGGGTTTTTAATATAGCTTTACAAATTTTTCAGTCATATCACTACGATGTCTGCAGTGTGGCAGATTTAGTGATGTCTAGCACTGAGGCATCATGCCACAGATATGTAACATGATGTCCCACCCAGTCACATTATCCTGAAACCAGGCCGACCAGTCCTAACACTAACCTCTTAATGCTGAGTACCAAGTGAGGCAGCTGTTAGTACCATTTTTATAAGTCTTTGGTATGACTTGTCCAGGGTTTGAAACTATGACCTCCTGCATCTGAGGCGGTTGCTCTAACCATTAGGCCATCAGAGCGGTCTTCTCAATCATGGAAATAGTGTGTAATAACATTTGTTCCTCAACTAGTTCCTCCAGGAAGCTACCCAACTCAAATGAATTATGCTGTTCCAGCTAGTGTACATTATCTATGTGAATTAGCCTCATGTGCTGTCCCATAGTTTTCCAAGGATATGCGACTGCATCATCCTAGCAATTCTCAGTCAATAAAGTAGTCCGTGAAATGGTGGCTGCTTATCTCTTATCACCTTACCTTTTAACTGACACCATGATTATCAGCTGTATAAAGTGCCTCAGGATAGTATTACATGGCTTCTAAGCAAAGATTGTTTACTGTTTATGTAGACTACATGCTTCTGATATGTATAGAAGTGGTCCAAAATGTCTTTCTTTTTTCCACTAAGATTATTGAAAACTGTGCTTTTCAAAACATGACTTTGGGGGAGGGGTGCAGTGGGGTGGGGTGATAGTCAGAAAACATTTTTTTCACACGAAATATTGTGTTATGGAAGGTATGTAATTATGGCAGGGCATAATGAAAGAAATTAAAATTCCAGATCTTTTCCATGTAAAGCATAACAGTAAGAAACAAGTTTGAAAACACTGGTCAAAATTATATCATTTATTAAACATTTATATAGTTTAAATAGTTCCAAATACCTATAAAACTAAAGTAGCCACTGAGCAACCTACTTGAAAATGATCATAGCCATTTCAAGTCTTAGACTGTCAAGTCCTAATAATCCATTTGACTTAAAGATTAAGTGAGTGGAGAATCAGAAGATGACAAACTGTGAAGGTTTTATTAAAGCAAATAAAAAAATAATTATAAAATAAACATTAAGTCTTTTTGTTGCTTTTTAACAGTAAACCTAGACCTGTCTCACTGAACTGTCAGCGGTCATTACTTGTTTAAATATCAGTCAAGTCATTATAATTCACAGTCTCTAAACCATTCCTCTACATACTGCCCGACCTCAAATTCACTGATAAAGGGCCTTAACCTTAATTTTCATCTTCTGATGATCAATAAAGCCTTAGCCATATCTGTGTTTACGGTAGTTCAACTGACAGTTATTTAACTATCAAATAATTTTCCATATTTGTTTCTATGTCTGCATTTCCTGGATCAATATCATTAGCTAAGCCAATTCCAAAGATAATGTATCAGAATGATCTCTGACAGCCTGTAAGCCAGATTAGCCCCAGGTAACGACAGCAACTTAATGTAGGAACCTACAGTCTTGCAATCAGAAAGGATTAGACATGAATTGCATCTAGCTAATGTTTTAGTGTAAAATATAGTATATACCTGGAATCAGAAAGTGCTGTTATTTTCTAGTTGCCACATTGTGATTCTGGACATAACCAGTGGGCAACCAGTTACCATTTTTTCATTTGCCAATTCTGAATGTTTAGTCACAAATTGGAGCACTGTTTTACATTTATTGCAAGATTTTCTAACACTCAGGAGGAGCCTTCTCTACATTTTCCAGAAACAAAATGATTAAAATTATATTTTCAACAAAAAAAGAACTATGAACCCAAAACTATCTGCACTTCACAAAATGCTTTTGTGTGACCAGACTACAATATGAAACTTCAAGTCCAACCTACTTCGAAAACCAACTATTGTATTGCTGTACCAGTGTATATTATATCAGTTTTTAAGTTTAATATAAGAATATGTGTTTAAAAAATTGAAACCAAATCAGTGAATAAACAACTTTGTAAAGGAGGTGAAAATGGTCTCCTAGTATAATTCACAAATTCATTTATTATAACATAACAAGATGTGGTAGTCCACATTGTATTTTTTGATCCATTACCTGCTGTATTATAAAATCAAAATCATTCCATATTTTCAGTTGTAGTGTCTCAAAATGAACAAAATGTATGGTCAGTTTCTGAGGTTGTCCATCATTTAATAAATACTGCATACCATGACACTGTCCAGAAGCAAGTAGAAATTGCATACCATTACAATGGAAGCAAGCAGATATTAGCATAACATTATTCTTGAAGCAAGTACACATAGCATACCATTACACTGGAAGCAAGTAGACACAGCATGCCATTACACTAGAATCAACTAAACATGGCATATACCATTACACTGAAAGCAAGTAGACATGGCCTACTATTACACTGGAAGCAAGTAGACATGGCATATACCATTACACTGGAAGCAAGCAGACATGGTATATACTATAACACTGGAAGCAAGCAGACATAGCAAGATCGATTGATTGTCTTTTTTACAGCACATCAGCACTGTTAGGCTATTTAGTGTCATACAAAAGGTTATATGTAGGATTATTTAAAAGAGATTAAAGGTTTCTTATCGACCAGCAATATAAATATCAAACAGTTAAAAGCATGATGAGATGGTAAGGTAATATATAAAGCTTCCCGATCAATGGGGAATGTAAATGGTGTGTGTTAATGAAGATTTAGATTAAAAGGTATTGAGTATGAGGGACAGTATATACAGTACATATAAATATTCAAGGTGACAGCATAAAAGTTATATCTTAGAATAAATGTTTACTTCTTTCAAGAATTCCAAAATACAAGAGACGTTTATTGCATCAAAAAGTTCCTTTATATCATGCACACTGTAGTACTGATCATGCATAGGTTGTAGGTCCAAACACTCTATCATAAAGTGCTTAACAGTGAATGGTTCATTGCAAGAAATGCACTCTGGTGGGTTTTTGCCTTTTAGCATGTGGGAGTGGGTTATATAAGTATGACCAATTCTAATTCTTGCAATGACTACCTCCTCCCTACAGATGGTTCTGTAGGAAGGGGTCCATTTTCCTAGGGTTGGCTTGATTGCATGAAGTTTGTTATTCATGATGCCTGCCACTTCTGATATAAAGACTCTTTGATACTAGGTTTAAAATCAGTATACGGTATTTTAAAATCAGATGGTTCGAGGGATACGGCCATTTTCGCAGCATGATCTGCTTTTTCTTTACCTTTAATACCACTATGGCTGGTTAACCAACAGTATACTATATTGTGGGATACTCAGCTCAGTATTTTTGATGAGGATATTGGTTAATAATGGATTTTCCAGTTTTCTATTGTGTAGTGACTGAAGTACTGATAGTGAGTCGGAGAAGATGATGCTGTTTAAAATACGTTTGCTTTCGATATATTGCAGAGGAAGGTCTATTGCTCTGATTTCAGCTGAAAATATCAATGTACCATTTGGTAGGCAAACTTTTGTTGTGTGTTTCTCACTAATGAAGGCTGCAGCAGCCTTTTCCTCATTCTTTGATTCATCAGTATAAATTCTTGTGTAGTTTTTAAATTCAGTGAGGAGTTCATGGTAAGAATTGTGGAAGATGGAGGGGTTTGTCTCAGATTTTTTTCCATCGTGTAAGGTAAAAATATTTTTGGTTGCTTAAATAGCCAAGGAGGTGTTTTGGAGATGGATGTTTTCTGAATTTTAGAAAGATCAAATTTAATACTGTCAATACTGGATGATATTCTAATGCCAAAAAAAGGTATGGCGTTTGGTTTATTTTCGTGTAAGATTTTGTATTTGGGTTGAAAAACAGCCAAAAAAGCAGGGTTCAAAGAGTTTGATCTTAATATGAGAACATACTGTGCAGAATGCATTTCTCTACAGTGTGATAAAGGTGGTTCATTCGCTTCAGCAAGAATGCTTTCACTTGTGGATGTCTTAAATACTCCCAGAGCGAGTCTTATTCTTTGATGATGAATTGGGTCAAGCATCTTCAAATATGACTTTCCAGCTGAACCAAAAACAACGCAACCATAGTCCAGTTTGTAGTGAATAAATGTTCTATATAAATTGAGGATGACTTTTCGATCAGCACCCCTGTCAGTGAACACTACTACTTTAAGAAAATCTAGCAATTTCAAGCATCTAGCTTTCAAGTTCTTTATGTATGGAATGAAGGTCAGGTTTTTGTTGAAGATAATACCTAGAAATTTTGTTTCCTCAACAACTGGTATAGGTGTTCCGTCCAGTGTGAGTTTAGGTTCGTCATGGTGTCTTCGTAACTAACAGAAATGCATGCATTCTGTTCTGATTTTGAAAATTTGAAACCGTTGGTATTGGCTCAATTCTGAATCTTGTTTATATGTTGTTGTAGTTGTCTTTCAATTGTATGCATGTGCTTTGATCGGTAATATACTAAGAAATCATCAATGTATAGAGAACAATCCACACCAAGAGCTAGACACTTGGTGATGCTATTAATTTTGATGTTGAAAAGTGTCACAGATAAAATACTGCCCTGGGGAACACCCATCTCTTGCTCGTACATACCTGAGAGGGTAGAACCCACTCATACCTTGAATCCCCTGTTTGAGAGAAAGTTTGATATAAAAGAGAGCAGATGGCCTTTAAGACCCAGCTAATGCAGGTCATTCAGCATCCCGTACTTCCATGTTGTGTCATAGGCCTTTTCTAAATCAAAGAAAATTGCTACTAAATTTTCCTTCTTGATAAAAGCGTCGCAAATAAATGTTTCCAGTTTAACCAGATGGTCACTGGTGCTGCGGCCATATCGAAAGTCACTTTGAAAAGGAGATATTAAATTATTAGTCTCCAAGTACCATACAAGCCAAGAATTGATCATTCGTTCCATTGTTTTGCACACACCACTCATCAGTGCAATGGGGCAATAGTTGGTAGGATCAGTGCTATCTTTGCCTGATTTGGGAACTGGTATTACTGTTGCTTTTTTTCCAACTCTTAGGTACATTACCAGTAATCCATAAATCAATGAAGATTTTAAAAAGAGATATTAATGATGATTCTGGAAGGTGTTTCAAAAACTGGTAATGTATTTCGTCACGCCCAGTGGATATTATCATGGGCCTTGTTTAAAGCCTCCATAAGCTCGAATAGTGAGAACAGTTGGTTATAACTTTCTGAGCTGTTGGTTGTGAATTTTAAACGTGACTTTTCTTTTTGATTTTTTTAATCTTTGAAAGGCTTCTGAATAAATTGATGATGAGGAATTTTTCGAGAAACTGTCAGCAAGAATATTTGTTATGTCATGTTCTGAACTAAAATTGTTACTGTTCAATTTCAGATGTCAGAAAGAATTGTGTTTTCTCTTAACGTTTATTTTGTGGACAGCGTCCCAAACTTGCTTAATAGAGGAACAAGAGTTTAAAGAAGAAACATACTTCTTCCATGATGCTCGTTTGCTTTCTTTGATTGTGCGGTGAGCTTTGGCCCAGAGAATACATTACTGACTTAAATTTTCGGGCATTGGACGATTTTTAAATTTTCTCAGTGCTTCTCAGCGTTGTCTAATGGCCTCTTTAAATTCTTTGGTGACCAAAGGTTTTTGGGTTCTTTTACAGTTTGGTGAGGACATGGGAATGGATTCCTCTGCAATCTTGATTAAAATGGAAGTAAAATGCTGAATTAACATTGAAAAGGGTATCCTCATTCAGCCTAGTTTTACAGAGTGTTTCAAACTTGGCCCAGTCAGGCTTTCTTTATATTCCAATTGTGGAATTGCATCATCAACTGTAGAGTTAATATTTTCAAGGGAAAATGGAAAGGGATCACTGCTGTGAAGGTCATCAGCCACCTTCCAGTCATAGTCCAGAAGCAGCTAAGGAGAACAAATTGTCAAACCGATACACATGTATGTACCCATTCCTGAGTGTAAGTACGTCAGAGATTAAGTGTTAAATATACACAAATCGTGTCTAGAAATGAAGTCATCTACTTTGTGGTCTCTGTCACTTATATGATTTGATTCCCATAAATGTTATGGGCATTAAAATCCACAAGTAAAACAAATGGCGTGGGGAGTTGTTGAACAAGATTGTCTAATTTGCTTGGTACTAGGTTTGGTGTTTGGTGGTATATAAATAGAACAAAAGGTAATCACTCAGTGTGTAGTGACACATACAGCAATGGCTTGCAAATTTGTGTTTAAAGGGATGATGTTATGAGGCCCTGTCAACATTTTTCAAGTAGTTGTTAAATAGGGAGTAGTTTTTAAGTGTAATGTTGTCTGTATCTTTCAAAAATGTTTCCTGCAGGCATAGTACTGCAGGATCATGTTCATTCAGAAGCAGAAGAATATCATTGTAGTTGGTTTTAAGTCCTCGACAGTTCCAATGTATGATCTTGTTCTTCATTATAAGTTTAAAGTGGAGATTATGGAGCCAGGTCAGACCTTTTGGGGGGCAATCTATCTGGTTATTTTTCTGGCGGAAGTATTGGGTTAAACGTTTTGGTTGTAGATTTGGAGCCACCCTGAGAACATGGAGCAGTTTCTTCTGCATTCCATGTCCTCAAAGTCGCCAAATCTACTGTGTAGCTTAATGGGGTCATCAGACCCCTTTTGCTGCCTGTTTGTTTGTTTCTTTTTATTTTTTGGAGATTCAGGTAATGGGAGTTTGTTGAAAGTTACCTGCATGGAGATTGCGTTTCTTTGTGCCTTGTAGTGTGGAATATTAGTAGTTGCTGTTGTATCGGGTAGATTTGTTTGAGTTTGTCCCTCTTTGGTTGTCTTTGGACTAGTTTTCACAACAGTTGAGAAGGTTGGGCCATGTAGATGGGTTCGAGATTCAACCATCTTTCTGGCCTCTGGGAAGGGGATGTTTGATGTATAGTTTACCCTCTGAATCTCCTTCTCTAGTTTTCATGTCTTGCACCTGCAGTCTTCAGAATTGGCATGGTGACCTTTGCCACGATTGGCACAACTGGAGTTCATGCCTCAGTCTGCTTCATGATGCCTGGTTTCACTGGATCGGCCACGTACAGGGCTTCTAGAGCATCTCTTTGTGGTGACCATTCTTCTGACACTTGAAACAATGTAAAGGACTTGGAATATACACTTCAACTTTAACCTGCAAAAAGCCAACTTTTACTACCTTAGGTAGTGTTGGTGTGTTAAAGGTAAGTATCACGGTGTTCATGTCCTGCAATTGTGCACTGCATTTGATACGAATTCAACGAATTGCAATAATACCTTGATTCCTCATTGCCTCGACGATTTCAGTGTTGCTGACCCCTGCGAGGTCTCGGCAGTGAATGACACCTTTGGATGAGTTAAATGTCGAATGAATGAAAGAAGTAACTGGAATATCATAAAAAGCCTGAATTTTCTTGATATTTTCTGTTTGTACTTCGCGCTCACATTCAACAAGCAAGCTACTCGATTTGAGTTTTTTCATACTTTTGGAGTGCCAACTAGGCCAAGTATAGTCTTTTCAACCATAAATGGTAATAGTGCAGCAATTGGTTTTGTAGAATCTTTTGACTGAACAACCATTAAGCGTGGGAATGATTCCACGCTACATGGTTTGTCATCTGAGTCAGTTATATGTTTAGAATGTTTTTGTTGGTTTTGGTTTTTGTTTTCCATTATGTCTTGTTTTATATTCATCACCCATGTTCACCCACCCGCCGTGGAGTCCAATAAAAGGACACTTTGCAAGTGCCAGGGATACATAGGTGGTATACACAGCAAGTAAAGATGCCTCCCGATTGACCTATTAAGCCACTGCATTCTAGGAAGTCTTCTGAGAGTAGGAGAAAGGAAAAATAAAGGGGTAGACAGTAGGGGCAATGGTAGTATCCTAAGAGATACATGGAGAAAGATAGAGAAGTGAGCGAGTAAATTAAGACCTCCTAGGGCTTGGCGTGACCAGCCGATTAGTCAAGACTGGGCCCTTCTGACCACGCGTCTAGAAGAAGTAGAGGCCAAAGTAGTGCACTGCATTGGAAAGCCTCTGCTCAACTACCAGGATCCTTCCTCCCCCAAAACGGGATGCAACCCATTGCAAGCAGGTTGCCTCTACTTAGTCGCCTCTTACGACAAGTATTGAGGACATGTTGGGCCAATTCTACAACCCCCGATCCACAGAGGGAAATAGACAGACATAGCATATCATTACATTGCAAGCATGTAGACAAAGCATACCATTACACTGGAATCAAGAAGAAACTGCATTCCATTACACTGGAAGCAGGTAGACATGGCATATACCATTACAATGGAAGCAAGTAGATATTGAAAATGTAGAGTTTTAATGATTTTCACTCACTGTTGAAAAGTGGCAGGTGTGAAAATAAATAATAAATGGGTGAAATAACACAAAATGTTTTTCATGAAAACAATTAATTTATATATTCTCCATCATCTTACAAGCACAAAATATATACATGTTGATTACTGCACTATAATGCATTACAGTGGGTAGATTCTAATCCGACAATATGTGTACAGGTACATGGACTCTGGCTAACTAATACCCTTTTCCATGAGTGCAAGGAAGAAAAATGCTTGAGAACTACACATAGTCAAGATAAGAAATGAATGTATAAAATTTCAGTCTGTGCCTACATGTGTGTGTATACCCACATACAAATAATGATACATATAAGACTGACCTGAAGCCAGACACAGCTTTCTGAATAATGGCCTCATCCCCGCTTTTGTCGAAGACAAATGATAGAGCAGCTACTGTGGGGCCCCAAATGAGAGTGAACAGGTCATGGTCAAATATCCCTGTGGGTGTATGCAGGAAGATCCCTTCCTTTGTGGATCCTCTCTTCAGTAGCACCTGGAAGACACATAAATCAAGGATAATCATCTGGATGTCTACACAAACATGTAACTGGTGGGGGGAAGGAAGTTGTTTTCCTGCAATAGACTGGTGTCTTGTGCATTTATAAAGCACCATAACATGGAAATTTGGACAGACATCACTCAGATTAACCACTAGTGGGTTTGGGGAGACTTTATCTAATAGCAATATAAAGTCTGGAGTCCTGGAGTAGTTATGGCAATAAAATCTTGCATGTCAATCAAGTAAAACAAGCCTATCATGTAAGAATCTTCAATGACATTTCCTAGGTGGACAATCATATTTCAGTAATTTTTATGATCCAAATGTAATGCATTCTTTCAATGGCATAAATTAAACATTGCTAGTAGGTCTTATAAAATAACAAATAATATACTCTAATTTTCCTTTTTTTTAAAAACAGATCCTAATGTTATGTGTGCTCAATACATCAGTGATGCTAAAAACTGGTGACACCAGGTGGTGCCAAAGGGAGGTAATGGGCAAGAGTTATTGCCCAAAAACGATCCAGAGCTCTCCAGTACCACTTTTTTATAGGAAAGATAGAGAACTCTTTTGGATATACCAATTACATACTCTACAGCTGGTAGGGATTAACATCTCTGTTTAAATGTGAGTTCAGGCATGCAACAACATTTGTGATTGGTTTGACATTTATACTTACCATGCTCTTTTAGCAAAAGCAAGCCTGGAGAAACAACATTCTCATGCTCTACAGCAAGCGTCCATTTCTTCAACAGACATATAAGAAAGTATCATAAGTATCATGCTAGACTCTAGTCATTTGGTCTGTCAAGTAAGAGATGAAAGGTCAAGGCTACCATATCTACTACTAGCTCAAGTTTTGAAAAAAGATGAACCTTTGCAAGTCTTGTTTCTTTAAGGGTTTATCCTAACAGGCTGGTAGTATGAATTGTAATTATGCAATCAGATAAATGAATAACTGAAAGGTGGATCAGTGTGGTCTCTGAATGATTAAGATCATCCAATACTCACCTATGGAATTATATGGAGATGATTCAAGCACCCTGCTGTAGGTACTCAGAGGTCAATTTAATGATCCAATGTTTGCTGTTGGAAAAAAATTCCATCTGAATTTTTTAAATGACCATTTTATAATACTATTTTGTGGCTGCCTCAGGCTTTCACATTGGGAAATATGACTACTTGGCATTAAATTTTCATTACCCTGGGTTCCTCTGGAAGGGAGTTTTCTACCCATGTAGCCTTTATTCCTCATCCTCAACCTCTGCAGAAGCCCTGACTCCGTAGTTGTAGCCTATAGTAGGAAGAGTTGAGCAATCTCATGGAATTAAGATTCTATTTATTTCTTCTTCCAGAGCCTTGAAACAAAACATCCTTTCCATTGGCATTAATCAGGATGAATCATCAGATTCGGGCTTTCCAAGCCATTGCTGTTCCACTTTTTGGCAAACCTTTCAAATCTGTGCAAAACTTGCCAAGTGGCACAGAGGCTGTCACAGTATCTTCTTTAAAAGTAGGATGAAATTCCCCTTACAGGTAAGCCAATATGTTTGGCTCACCATCTGTACTGGAGGTTGAGCAACTGATAATGCATGTTAAGGTTAGCTAGAGGACAGGAAGGAAGGCTGTAATCGCCTGAAAGATGGCTGGAAGGAAGGCTCAGTGGTCATCTGGAAGACTGGTTGGCTGGTGAAATAAACAGACTGGTTATCCTGATCCCCTTATGGTTCCACAAACAATGGAATGGATGGCGAATATGCAACACAATCCACTTAGAAAACTGATTGCCTATCAGGCTGGAAGGAAGACATGAAATAACAGTTAACAACTGTTATGGCAATGTGCAATGACAATGGCCTGAAGCACACATCAGCCAAATCAGAATCCAACAGCATGCATCATATACTAGTAGTCCTACAATTTAAGACATAGCACAGGCTTTTTGTTTAAGTGCTATGTCTTACAACCCAAATAACGGCCTTGCACAGCCTGTTCCGATTTTGTTGACATCGGAACGAGGAGTCAAAGTTTCAGGAATATTTCACACACTTGGCAGCCTATATCGACACTCTTCCACTAATTTATGTGTAATTTATATACTTACTGTGCTGTCTTTATCCTGGTGGAATCAAAATATGACACTAGCAAATGGACGCATTTTCATGTTCCACTGATATACATTTGAATTTGTTGCAATGCGACAGTAGTCGAGGTATGCTGAAGTATGTTCAAGTAGGTTCATGTGGAGGATATGTTTCTTGAACGAAATGAAATGCTGCTTATAGTTCCAATAGGCATAATATATTTTTTTATTCGTTTCGTTAAAGAATAATATTTCAAGCTAACCTAATTTCGGTATTCCCAGCTTTCATCGCTTTCCAGCCAACTGAAATGTAGGCCAACGAAACTCGAAAACAGGTCCATTTCTTTAGTGAGAATTTGAATTTATTAGAGAAAAGACGTCAGGGTAAGCAAAGTCTGGCAAAAACATTATAACTTTACTTTGTAGAAAAGAGTCATTATTGGTTGCCAGTTGTGTGTGATATTCCTGAAAATTTGACTTTCGTTTCGACATCAAAACACATTACACAGCGCCGTTAGTTAGGCAGTAAGAATGGGTCTTACGTGGTAGGACTACATCTTAGGAGGTCTGAAGGCCATGCTTGGACATTAGGGGGACTTCTGTTCACTTGGCTGTCTAACTAGGATCACACTCTCCTCTAAGCACCAAATAACTACTGGAGGTTTGCCAAACACTAAATCTTGCTCTCCTGTCAAAAATAAAAGCATTAGATAAACATGATGGGGGGGACAAAAATTCCCCCGACAAAACAACTGCCTCACTGATTAATCTCCTCATTATTGACTCAATGAATATATTGTTCTGGTGTCATTTAGATACAACTGAAGGCACTGCATTATCAGTCTCTGACCAGATGTGATGATTGTGTGTGTGTGTGTGTGTGTGTGTGTGTGTGTGTGTGTGAACAAAGAATCCCAAACTACACCGATGATGATGATTTTGCATCAAGACTCAACACAATGCACTGAGGAAAATCATATCACGCTTCAATTTTGTCTTCCTCTCATTCATCTCGACATTCTTAGAACACAGGACAACACCCCCTCTATCCAAGACTTGCAAATGTTACATGACTTTGCAGAAGTATATTTCATATAGGTGTGGCAAGACTAATGATTATTCTCCCAAACCTGGTACCTCTAACGCTTATTACATTTTGTCACTGTTGCTTCTGAAAAGACAAGAATGACAAAGAAAAAGCAGGAAACAAGAAATCAAAATATGAAAATTTACAACACCTATAATATCACAAGAAATCAAGTTCAACTTTGTCTGCAATTAAAATTTACAGCATGCACATCTGATGCTATTGTATACTTGTTTTCTGGAAAATTCCAACAAAGATTTCCAACTTTTGTGAACACTTGAACACATGATAATCAATACTTATAAATAGATGGTTTAAAAAAACAAGGACTCTTGAAAGATTTGATCAGGTAATACACTGTATAAAGAAACAAAAGAAAATGTTTTCATTATGTTGGAATTGATCAATTGAAGACATAGTGAAGATCATATTCCTAATCTGATTAGGAAACATATTCAAAGGAGAAATGGGTACTTAATGGTGTACATCTTTTCTTTTTTCCTGAATAATGACCAACCACAGATGTGTGTGTATGTGAGATTTGGATTTTTAACATAGCTTTAACAATTTTCCAGTCATATCTCTACGATGTCTGCAGTGTGGCAGTTTATACTGATGTCTAGCATTGGAGCATCATACCGCAGACATGTAGCATGATGACCCACCCAGTCACATTATCCTGACACCAGGCCGACTAGCCCAAACACTAACCTCTTAATGCTGAGCATCTAGCGAGGCAGCTGTTAGTACCATTTTTACAAGTCTATAGTATGACTCGGCCAGGATTCGAACCCATGACCTCCCACATCTGAGGTGGAATCTCTAACCACTAGGCCACCAGAGTAGTCACCATAGATCTGTAATTTCATAATAACCAGAAACAAAAAACCATACACTGAATCTGATAAAGTCCCTCAACAAAGTTATTGCAAATGGGACTGGTTTAGTTTGCACAATTTAGTAACGTTGATGGAACAAACTGTTGAACTCACACACAAAAGTGCCCCTCCCCAAAACACAATATGGAAATGTCTCAATCTAAACTATGTACTAGATGGGTGCCCTCTGCTGTATTTTGTCTGATGTGAACTTCAAGATAATTACCTTCCATAAATAATTTTCTCTGACCAGACCTGTATGCTCAGCTGGCATGACAATTTCCTCATTTCTGAAAGAAAAATCATTTTAATCAGTAAATACATACAGAAGTTTTTTAAGTTTTGAAGATCCAATGATCAACTAAAAACTGACGTAAACTTCTAAACTCTATTAAACTTTCTTCAGCCAAAGTCAAACATATTTGAAAAACAAATGTATAACACAAAAGAAAGAATCAAGCATCAAGTTAATAACTGGTAACCAAGAGTCATTAATGGATATTACAAAAAAGTTCCAAAATACTGACTGGCAACTGAGAGTCATTTGTCCAGTGACTGGCCAGAAACGCAAATGTCAAACAATCCAACTTCAGTCTGTAAAATTACTCTTTTAATTCCGATTTTCATGTGGATCTACTAAAATGAAGACTATCATAACATGTCCAATATTATTAGAAAATCCACTCCCACAAACTTGTATAAATGTGATTTTAGTGTATTCTTGCAACATCAGATATCCTGAATGGGTACATTTAAAAAGTACAATAGGATCTGCATGCAGTCACCAGCCTGTCATGTGATATTGGGATTGCAATGAAATTGTTGTTGGATTTATTCTGACTGACTGAGTCACCAGCCAGTCATGTGATATTGGGATTGTAATGAAACGGTTGTGTAATGCATTCAGACTGACTGAGTCACCAGGTTGTCATGTGATATTGGACTGTGCAATGTGTGATTTATTCTGACTAACTGGGTCACCAGCCAATCAAGTGATTGTGTGATTGTGCATTTCATAAATGGCTGTGTGATATATTCTGACTATGACTTTATAATAAACTACAACCTATTTTCCCTCTGTTTTATGTTTACAAGCAACTACTGTTGTAGGTACTTGAGTGCATACTTGATCACAACATCAAACATATTCTACATGCTCTTGATAAAATTCCTTATACAAACATTTATTTTTGCAACATTCTTTTAACAGAAAATTTCCTTTGTTAGCAACAAAAATTTCCAAGAAAACTTCAAAGTAAATTTTCTCAGTGCAAAACTTATTTGGATTCAGTCTGAATCTAGTGACTTTGGAGTAAAAATGCCAGTGTGACTGGAGTGAGCTTCTTTCCCTATCATGTAACAGTCAGTAAATCACATGAACAGGTGATGATGATTACTACTGATTGGATTGAATTTGTTCCACTTTGTAACCTTACCCCTCAGTAACCAGGTCCCTCTGTAAAGTGGTCTCTCTACATCCTGTAACCTAAGCCATATGAAACCTGGTTTCTCTGTAACTCAACCTCTCTGTAACCTGGACCCTCTCTGAACCACACCTCTATAACTGGGTCCCTCTGTTAACTATGTTTCAGCCAGGTTTGACAATAAAGGACCAAATTGGCCCTTCATTTGAAAGACTGTGACAATGGTGTGACCATAATGGATCTATTGTTAAATGCAATATCATTTACATAGTCTGATGTTTATCTTTTTTGGCTGTCACTGTGTAATCAAATTCTTTGACTGTGATACAGGGGTAAAGAAATCAGCTATCCATTATTCCATATAGACTTCTTAGCAAAACTTTGCAGAGTTTACACATGACAAATGGTGCTACATATCATGTGACTGAAAAAACATTTTTACAACAATTCACAAGACTATAAAGTTTTCTTTCAGTTGTAAATAAAACAGACTAGAACAGATCAATGTCACTTGAATTTGCTTCATAATATTTCATTCCAACTATTTCAATTCAGTCACATGCCAATCGTATTCTTAACTGCTCAGCCAAGAAATACTGACATACTGTGTACAAGTGTTTCCAAAATGATCCCAAGGTTTGCCATGCATTGGATTAGGACAGTGCGGTAAAACAAATAGTATGAATATAACTACTAGTGCAATCAAACAAGATCACTTAATGGATTTTATTTTTCCCCCCCAAAAAATAACTGAGCAATTCAGACATTTATTGGTTAGCACATCAGTATCAGAAACAAAATTTTCCTTCTTCATTGTTTTGTGCCACTTTTGGAACATCAAATCTCTTTATCTGTGGGGCTTATTGTCTTGTTTTCACAAATTCCACAAGGGCACATCCTGACTGAAACAATAACTATATGTAACCTGGCTCTCTCTTTCAGATTCACCCCTTATTTTGGAAACAACAATGCCATTATAATATTAATGAAACCTCTATGTTCTGGTAACTCCTTAATATGACAACAATTTTATATCAAAACAGTGTTGATTTAAGAAGTTCTAATGTTCACATTATGTACAACTTATCAATCAACTCACTTGATAGCTTGATATATTTCCTCTAGCATTTCATGCTCAAAATCCTGACCACCATTGGTCTTAGCGAGGTTCTTCTTGAACTCCTGTTCAAAGAAATTCAAAATTTTACTAACAACAAATTCTTCCATGCACACTTGAATTTTGACCCTTTTGGCCAACTGATAACAAGCTTTGAAATTAATCCAATGGAAAAAAGTCAGTGCAAAGATTCAAATGCCATGCTGGGAAATATGAAATGTTTTTCTAAAATAAATAACTGTGGTGTATGTACAAATATACATATATCAATACAAAGGATAGAATGATTTCTTATGTAAGAAATTTATATGCATTTAACACTTATTACATTATAATTTCATAAATCTACATAACTATAATGAAATGGGATGCAATCACTTGAGGTAAAAGGCCACATCTGTCCAGCAGGAAATCAATCTCCAAACCTCAGCATTACTGGTTTCAGCCACATTCCAAATTTGCTCTTATCTCTGTCTATGGAGCTACACCACTCTTGTGCAAACAACATAACAGTACCTCCTTTATAATTTTTCTTGTGGTTATGATCACAAATATTATGTGGCTTTTTCATAATTAGTACAAAGATAATGAAAAACTTTTTGTTCATGCTACAAAATTACACAATGTGTAAAACTATGGGTAGGTGAGTGGTTCTCAAACCAGCTAAAAATATGCACCTTCTATTTTACTGAAGACCAGTGATACATTTAACTGAAAAAAAATCAACTCTATGTAAAAGCCTGTATTAATGCTGCTTTAATGGTTTTAACTTTACCTCAACAGTCATGGGAATGTTCTGTTTCTTGACATTGTGATTGTGTTGATCTACATTCAGCATAATGACAGCATAGGCCAGTGTGAAGGCTGCATCAGCATTTGCAAAGGGCTCTCCATTGGATTTCTGTTGTATGCAAAGTTTCAAGTGTACATTACATAATGTTTAAAAACTACAACAAAAATTTTAATATAAAATAATGTCAACAAGTGAACTGATGCCCAAGTGTTAATAACAAATATCCCACTTTTATAGAGAATGTAAAAGAAGATCACCTATATAAATGTACATGCACTTGAGGACAGGATAGCCAACTTGATTCAACTGAATTTTAGTTGCTTCCACTTAATATTTTTTACACAACTGTTGTGACTTTATGGTCTGAAGTACCTGAAAAAAGCAAAACCAACAAGTTTTGTAAAATTTAACAAACAACTTATTTCTCTAAGTTAGAAACTGAAAATTTAAGAGGAACTTACAGCACTAAAAATTCAATACAAAATAATCCTAAAATGTTCTGTAAGTCCAAAAGAACTTTGTGTTCAGAATAAATTCCAGGTCATTGAATGTGCTGATGTATCACAATGGCATTGTCCAGAACTACTGTGAACAAATTCACAATAGTCCCAGAATATTATTTTAGTTCCAAGTCAAAAAGTACTTTGTAATTCCAATGAATAATCCAAATAAATGGTTTCCTCTCAAATTTGATCTAAACAGAACATGAAACACATCTGTAGACTGATATTAAAACATGAACATAGGAAATAAGAACGAATTAAGTGATCAACTCTCATCCTTATAAACACCCTTACAACACAACATTGCAATATTTTCCTACCTAACCCATGTCAAAATACTCCCTATCATGACCTATGTTCAAGTACCCCACATCGCAACAGAACACACCTCAATGATGCATCAAATGGGAAATCACCTCAAACTTGTACACAGGTTCATTATCATAATTTTTTAAAAAATTTGTCAACACCTACTATACCTCATATGCAATCTACAAAGATGTGCCAAAAGTGAAAATGCACAAAATAGATATACGTAACACATGGTACTCAGTTAATGTAAATCTAAGCCTCCAGTACCGACTCTTGGAAGACATTCACATTGATAAACATATCTAGCAACCAATCTGAAATTTCCACATAAATGTTATTATATACAAAGACAAAGTGACAGACAAGTGCCATATTAGGGTATGAGTAGCTGTTGCCTTTCACAATGATTGTTTCCTAATGCCACAATACAGACAAACAAAACATATTTTTTACCTCTGCTTGTGTGTCCCTGAGAGAGATACTAGTTTTCACAAAATACTGTGCATTCATCATACATGCACACCACTTGTTATTATTCTGAATTGATAGAAGAGAGGTTTATTAGCATGGACATACCTATTTGTTCATCTGTATTGTGGTGACTTAAGGACCAGAGTCCTATGGAGGGACTTAAATTCAACCTGCATAAAAGAACTTCCAGGTATTCACAATAAATAAAGTCAGTTTCTTCTATCCTTTCATTATTTTTAACTGCTAAGTATTGAAACCATTTCAGATACAACAGCACAATATTCTCTGACCTAGTCTAGAAGCATGGACCCAATATAATGGATAGGAGATATTTAACAAGTCTCAGATACTGTCACACTAAGTTTACACACAATTAGCTTATTTTCATGCGTAACGTTAATGTACTGTTTTGTTGTGAACATCATACATGCTGATATAAAAATAAGAAAAAAGAATTGCAAAAATGTATATAATTATTTTGAGGTGGCACTCTCAAATTCATATTTTGTGTCACATTTGCTCAGTCCCAGCTATCAAGTCATGTATAAACTAGGGTATTATTATGACCCATGTGTTTGATGTCTAAATATTGCCGCAGGCTAATGTTAATCCCTTATGCAAGGTTACCATGACCCGCCGGAAATTGGAGTTGGAGTTGGCGACTGCTCGTGTCATTTGACAAAGGCTTGTAGTATTCACACCTAGGTGTTAAATATTTGTTCAGAGATCAAAGGAAGCCTGCAGAGTGAGCGGGGAGTGTTCTCATCGGTCCCCACATGGACAGACAGTGAAAGAATATCATCGGCTAAATTTGATTGGATCGGTTCACAGCGACATCCAATCGGAATTGAGACAGAGGGTGTGATTACAACTTAGATCCAAATAATAACTTCATACCTCACAAGCAAAGGGTCAGTTATGCCTAGACAGACTGCTAAGAAATAGGGTTACTCTGAGAAACCACACATAATTTGGCAGTAAAACTTAGAAACAGATTCTAAGGGAAGAAAAGCTTTGAAAAGGAAGCTTTTTAGGGGACAGAACTTCTGGTTCAGTTGAGTCCCGAGTCTCCAAGAGGGGAGACGGAAGTGAGACTAGAAGAACAGTTGGAGTCTACAAAAGTCTAGTCAGTGGAGAAAAGGTCAAGGAGGAGGAAAAGGAGTCTGGAGCAGGAAGTCAAGGTGGAGGAGTATAATTGAAGTTGAGGAGGAGAAGGAGTATAGAGAAGTCGAGGAGGAGGAGAAGGAATTTAGAGAAAGTCAGGGAGGAAGAGAGAAGGAATTGGGAAGAAATAGGAGAGAAGAATACACAGATGAGTAGAATACAAGGCCAGGTGGAAATCTATCTCACACTAATCAAGTGATGCAATAGGCTATAAAAAAGTCGAACGGAAGGAGCATGCTTGGGAAATTGGAATCATTTGACTACTGAATTGTCATTAAATTATTCATTGAATTTCACCATTTTTTTTGGTATATTTACCCATTTAACCGTCAGCATTGCTGACTGGGGCTTGGAGCTGTACATCTAACTTTCACTAATTTAACTTCCAACCAAAATCGAGCCTGGGTTGGACTTCTACAATAGTTTAATAAAATACTGGAAGCACCCCACCCCAATCCCCACAACCAAATCCTCACAGTGGGGGCATCCTTCACAATTTGCATTGGGGTAGATTTTTGAAGAAGAAGAATTTCCAGGATTTTCCTTATTACATACAGTGGATATTTAAATAAAACGTTGTATATCATGCGTAATGTTAAAAGAACTTTAATTTCCTTCATATTGGTATGTGATTAATGGATGTAATGTGGGTTATAGAGTATAGATCATGACCTTACTGCAGATATGCACGTATCAAAGAACTGCAAACTCCTTTTTGTTATTTTCATATCTGGACTTCAGAGGTAAATTGCAAAAATTAATACAGCTGATAACTTCTTTAATTTTTATATAGTTTCTAATTTATTCATTGCACTTTCAGAAGCTGGTATTGTCTAGTCTGGCAAAATTCTTTTTCTCTACGTTAATAACTGCTAAAAATAGTGTACTTTAGTCTAATTCAGGCTAACTTTTTTGAGAACATGGGAGCAGCCATTTTTTGGTTAGTTGTGTGCTTAGATCATTTACAATTTCCACAAGCACAATATCCAAACAAAGAAATTTCAGCCACAGTACATTAAAGTAACACAAAGGTATGCCAACGTTCCCTCCATTGTGCATGTCACAACTGCAAACAACTTCACCTTACACCTGTCACTCTCTCAAAAGTACATAATATCTGTAGAGTGCACCCCAGAGAAACCCCATTGTTATACTGATCATCCATACAGAGAAACCCCATTGTTATACTGATCATCCATACAGAGAAACCCCATTGTTATACTGATCATCCATACAGAGAAACCTCATTGTTATACTGATCATCCATAGAGAAACCCCATTGTTATACTGATCATCCATACAGAGAAACCTCATTGTTATACTGATCATCCATACAGAGAAACCCCATTGTTATACTGATCATCCATACCGAGAAATCCCATTGTTATACTGATCATCCATACAGAGAAACCCCATTGTTATACTGATCATCCATACAGGGGGAGCAATGACAGGATTATGACAGATGTTGTGGCAGCCATATTGGATGTACAACTGGCAACATTTTCATAGAGCTATCCATTTGGAGAGGAGTAAAGATATGACTTTTCATTCAGAAGAAGGAATTGCAAGAGTTTCAAGATGGCTGCTATGTTAGCCATACTAGATGTCAGAATGCACCATTTTCATTTATGGACAACTGGATATCATAGGAAGTCTTCTGGTGAAAGTAACATAGCTTTAGGACTTTCTGCTCAAGCAGAGTTGTGGTAAAAAGTTTTAAGATGACTGCCAAGGCAACCATTTTGATGTCAGATAAGCACTAGTTTTATTCCGCACCAGCTTGACATCATAAGAAGTCTTTTAGTTTGGTTTAGACATTTACAGCACATCAACACAGTAGGTTATTTAGTACAGAGCCAATGCGAATAAAGTGCCTTGCCCAAGAACACAACACTGTAGTTCACTCATACTGACCCATTAATACATTCAAACCAATTCAGTCATGGGTCTGCATTTTTACCGCTGAGCCACTGCAGCTCTAAGTTTTGTGAAAACCCCATGCTGACCATACATGCAGGGGCAGCAAAAAAAAGACTTTCAAGATGGCTGCCATGATGGCCATAATAGAAGCACTATTTTCATTTGGACCAGCTAGATGTCATAAGTCTATTAGTAAAAACCATATGTTGCTATGAGCATCCATTCAGAAGGGCTAGCAACAACAATATTTTCAAGATAGTGGTTATGGTGTCCACACTGGACATCAGACTTGTCACCTTTTTCATTTAAAACCATAAGAAGTCTTTTAGTGAAATCCCCATCTTCATAAGATCATCCATTCAGGAGGAGTAGCAATAAAGAAGGCTGCTATGGTAGCCATATTGGCTGTAAGATAGGCATCATTTTCATTTAGGACCAACTAGACACCATATGAAGTCTTTAAGGGAAATCCCTATGTTTATATGACCATCCATGTAAGAAAAGTAGTGGTAAGATTTTCAAGTTGGTCCCTGTAACTGCCTTATAGGATGTCTAAGCAGCACCATTTTCATTTAGGACCAATTAGACCATGGGATGAATGTGTGTAAAGTTTCAAGGCAATCCTCCAAGTAAAGGAGGAGTGATACCAAACTTGTGCTAAGAGAAGGACAACATACCATCCTATAAGCTCTTCTAGTATAAGACCAGTAGAACTAAGAAAAACAACATGATCCCAGTCTCATATCTAAGTCATCTTCTGATAATTGAAATATCATCCTTCAATGATTTATACCAAGATTTAAAGGACATCAGAGAGGGGAGAGGGGGGAATGGGGCAATAATAGCAGGTAAGTATTGATAATGTATTAAAATAAGTTTTATCCCCTTAAATTTACATTATTAATAGCAGTAATAAATTACGTGCTATTATTGCATAGCTGAATTTGCCACCACGATGGGAGGCTGATGGCCTATGATAAGTTGTGAAAGTGAACTTACTATTACTACCAGCGGGATGCTCTACAACAGACCAGAAGATGTCTTGACCACTTGATGTGGTGATATAATTGAACCCTTATGTGACACTGATCTAACGTCAAGATAATGAAGTGAAATTACCAGAATGCTATTTCTGTTACATAACAGTTACCCATTCAACCATAAACAACCCTCTTCCACTGACGAGGCATGAATTTCACACCTTCAGCTCAATGATGCCAAGGAGAGAAAAGAAGACAGTTGTGAAAGTAAGCTTCTTTCAAGGATTTGTAAGGTGGTTTAGATAACCAAAGAACACATGAGATATTTCACCTATGCAAAAGACTGGTCTCTGGAACTCAGAGAACCTGACAGTTTTGAAATATGGGGTTAAATCCTAGTAATGGAGATGGTTGATGTATAGCCCTTAATAGTTGATACTGAGCAAACTATCTCCTTAAAGGAAAAAGGAAGAAAATCAGCAACAGGGAAGCAGATAGGATTAATCCATTTCCTATTGCACCAATTAGAAAAAATTCTCCACTAAGCACTATAAACCCCAGAAGTCAATTACTTTCTAGCCTGAGTGATACATCTGGCAACCTTGCTCAAAAAATGGTCATGGAAGATAGATCGCCTGATACAGGCCAGGCATGAAGATTGAGAATCTGACAAGTATTGTGCAAGAGAGACAGCAGATCTCTCCTCAATGGAATTTCCCTGGGATCATCAACCAAAAGGTTGAGGAAATTGCTGAACCATCATCACTGGGACCACTGGGGAGCTGTCAGAAGGAGCCATGACTCTCAAGTCCCAACTCTGTGAAGAACCTGAGGGATTATTCTGAAGGTTGGGAAGGCAGAGGTGAACAGTTGATCCTACCTCTGGCTGAAGGTGTCTGATGTCCATGTCTTCTGATCTGGTACTAGAGTGACATGATGAAGGAGGTTTTTCAATCTTGTTGGGAGCAAATTTACTATTGACTTTCCCACAAACGAACAAATGTCTCTGCTACTGTCTGGTACAAAGACCATTCTGTAAGGACTGCTCACTTCAGTTTGTGCAGGTTGTCCATTAGAATATTTATCTTGCCCAGAATGGTGCTCTCCAGAGAAGCTGTCCAATGGAGGAGGTTTCAGACATCCAAGCAGATAGTAGGAATACAAATGATCCCTTGACACTGATGTCTTATGTGGTTGATACACCCCTGAATTCCTAGAAAAACAGCCAACATTTCTAATTGTTGATGTGAAGCAAAGAGTCTTCCAGTAACAACAGGTCTTGCAGAATTATCTTCCTGAGCTCTAGATGCACATACCAGGCTGCATCTGAGTTGTCTGTAAAGGATGGACTATGGTTCTGATCTGTGAACTTGAACTCTGGTTAGAAATCTGTCATGTTTTTCCACCAATTCAGATAGTGATGAAATCTGAATCATAAGGGGATCTGAGAAGGCAGGATCCTTGTGAGGTCTCCAGCTGGCAAGAAGCAAGAACTGCTGAGGCTGCACATGAAGCCTTCCTAGGGGAACTATTAAGTTTGCTGACCCATTCCGAGTCCCCAGGGGAGAGGAAAAGGTGAGCAGACAAAGAAGTCTTTTCATCCAGTCTTGCTACAAGAGCAGTATTTGCGAGATTCTGTTGCAAGGAACTCAAACTGTCCTTTGACAGGTGAGAAAATTAATTTCCACCATAATAAAACTTCTAAGAATTGATCAGATCTGACTTCTTCTGTGTTAAGATTAGGCCTAGACAATTGAGTCTTTCACTAGTGAAAAAAAATGGAATATGGGGACCCCTAAGGACCTTACATGAGATGCTATACACCCATCACCTTGATGAAGGCTCTGGGTGTAGAAACAAGACCAAAAAGGAAAAGTCAAACACCGGAAGATCTTCTGGCCCAGACAATGCTGCAAGAATATCCTGTGGGAAGGGAAGATGGGGATGTAAAAATAAGCATCCATTGAGACTGCCCATACATCTGACCTGAGGACATTCCTGACTGAGGCAGATGTCTCCATCTTGAAACTCTCTTTCAAAAGAAACTTGTTCAGTAGGGAAAGACTGATAGGTAGAAACTTATCCCATTTTTTTTTAAAAAAGAGAAGATGTATAAATAAAATACTATACTTTGGATGTACATCACCCTCTCTATTTTTTCTGCACATCTTTTCCTGTGAAAATACCAGCTGGGATTGGTGGAACCAAATGGGGGTCATTGAAAGAGGAGAAAGCTCCTGGAAGCAAACCTGATAACTCTCCTTTATTGTGGAAAGGACCCATGTATCATCCATGAGGTTTTACCAAATCTATAAAAAAAAATGCTTAACCCATTTCAGACCTTTTAATACTGGATACAAATCTGGCTTTATGTTCATTATATTGTATCTACCACCTCAAGAAAGTGTGCATTTAACCATGTAATATGTCATTATTTAATGTGTACTCTTTTGATAAGGAAATAATATGGAAAGGTACACAAATGTTACGGTGGTGCTCTACAGTTTTGTATTTTGCATAGGGTTAGAATTTTAAGAGGAAAACCTATCAGAGAATAAGAAATGAATAATATGCCCATAATTAACAAATAAATCCAATGAATTTCTGTCCCCCAAGTACCATGATGAGGCCACAAAAGACTCTGATTGTAGAGTGAAGGGAAAGCGAGACTGAAAACTGAAAATATTGCACCATGACCTTGACCTTAAAAACAGAATCCCCAATGTGGTACTTAAATACCTTATAATGATAATTTAAAAACATATAAAATCCATTCCATTCTAAAGTTACAGAGCCAAAGGAAAAATGTGATGAAAAAATGAAATACTGAGTCATAACCTTCACCTTGAAGACTGGAACCCTATAAATGCACACTACATGTCTTTGTTAATGCACGAGTATACAACATTTCATCCATTCATCTCAAATAGCTCTCAAGTTAAAAAAAAAAGGAAAAGTATTATGGAGAACTTAAAATGTTAAACCGTTACCTTTATCTTAAAGAAAGGACCCCAGATATGGTGCATGACACACCTTCTACTAATAATGTACATGAATACCAAGTTTCATCCCTTAATCTAAACTGGCTTTAGAGTCAGAGAGTGGAAGGGAAAGTGTGATGAAAATGTAAAAATACTGAGATGTTACCTTGACCTGGGACAAAACCCTCAAAGTAGCATGCAACACACCTCCTAATAATGATGTATAACTAGATCAAGTTTTATTCCTCAATCACAAACGGATTTAAAGTTATAAAGTGGAAACAAAAGCATGAATGACAGAAACCCAGATACTTAATGTTTATGAAGTAAAAATCTTTTCATTCAAATGTTACACAGTTTTTGTGTAAACATCATTCTAGTAGGAAGATAGACAAATCCCCAACATAACTACACATCATGTGTCCAAGTCATATTTGTCTGGGCATAATGACATCTGATAAAAATTCTTAATATAAATATTGTATATATAAATATTGAATCATTTATGATTGTATAACTCTAAAAATCACTAGATATTTTTTCTACTTACATGCCAATGGTCAGCAAAATGCTCCAGCAATCGAGATATCACTGGAGCCTCACCTGGGAGACGAAAAGTTTCCAAATATAATCTTAACGCTTCATCAATCCGTAACTCCTCAAAAACAAAGGATCTGTCAAGTTAAAAAAAAGGGCATCTTTATGATCCTGCATGAAGCAGAAAGGTAAGCTTTATAAGAAAGTAACCTAAATATAATTAATCTTGATCGCCACCTCAATTTATGGTCTGCACTACTGAGTGACAAGAGTATTACCAATAAATAATGTGGACATTATTACATTTCATTTCACCTAAAAATGCACATGAATTAACAGCACTTGTGTCCATGCATTAAATATCTTAAATAGCCAACTTTGTGTTTACTATGAAATACTAGTAGCTTTCCAATTTTAAAGATACTGCAGTTAGCAAACTCTTATATAGGGAACCAATGGATGAGGTGGAACCTGACTGCAATAACAACAAGAACCACGCAATTATTGCACAGCTGAAGGTCCACCTTCTTCCTGTGACCTTTTATCTTCTTTCCAACTGACATGCCCAACTACCAAACAAAGATTACAGTTTAACCTATTATTTCAATCAATCACCTGCTTGGGTTTTGTCAAGTAAAGCTTCATTTAACAAGCTAAATAATCATTAAAACAATTTTCAACTATAAGTGTGTCAATATATCATATGACTGCATTCAAAACAATAATAAACCTTTATATCAAGTGAATATTCCATTTAATCGTTGTGGTATAACTCCACAGCTAAATCTGGGAATTCCATTTGTGTCATTTCATTCTACGGCTTTTCTATTCAGGAGCAATTTTTGCAGAATGATGTTGAGACATATTTTATACAAGTCCATAACACAACAACTCTTAATGAATAATGGATTCAATGTAAATTCTCCTGTTCTTAGGTTGAACCTAGGATTTTTCACACATGTTGAATTTAACAGATATCAGATCACAGTCCATTTTCATGGTTGCTACCAGGTTCAAATTGTTCCACTTTACAGCCTGTGTCCCAGGTAACCCCTACATCCAATCACTTTTCCATTATAGAAAAATATTACACTGCCCAATCTAGATGCACCATCTGTATTAAAACTCCCTTTTCCCACAATTGTCTTTCATCGCCTGAATCATAGACAAATGTATGTCCACTATGTCCACCTTTCCACACTGAAAGTCATCACCTCAGTGACATTTTTAGCATCAGAGGAACACAGTGCAGGAAAATAAACAGGTGTATAGTGCATACTCTGGTCTGATTGGTCTGAGTTGACTACTAGTCATAGGGTTATTTATACAACAAGTGATATATACCATGCACCAATCATGAAAACATTTTCTGCATTTGAACAGCTTAAATCATACGAGCATGCTTTATAATTCTACAAAATACTGGCTGGAGATCAAAGCCTGGTGCATGCACTAAACTAAGTCTAAGATCTATCTGCAGCTGGGTATCGATGTTATTCAATTTCTACCTATTTCTCAATGATAGCTAATACAACCGGATCAATCACATATGATATCTGCAATTTGTATGACACACAAGTGGTAAGGCTTTTACAATCATCATACTTGGCCATGAGAGACAGACTTGCCCCTTGTCTCTACTGTACTAATAAATTTCAGTGCACAGTACAGATCCCGAGAGAATAGGAGAGAAAGCATTTTCTGGTGTGGCATAAGTGGTTCCTGCTGTGCAAATTAATGGTGGTAATTGTGTTCCTAAATGTTATTTTCACTACAGAAAAAAATAAGGCTGATTTCATTCTGAGGAAAAAAAGAACAGGAAGCATTTATAACATTTCAAGTTGTTAAATAACTTACTCCTGAATCTGTCATACATGGACATACTTTTCTAAAGTACTATATGCAGACAAGCTGTCAATTTTTTTTATTTATTTGCAGATTTATTTACTTCTTTTTGCTATACTTCAGTGCAATGATACTATTTTATTTGTGTGCACCCCCAATATTGATATTGCACTCTCATTTTAGCTGTTTAGGGGTACAAAATCCCTCGATCCAAGAAAGCAGTGGTAGCATTGTTTTACCAGAATTAAACTCTTGTAAATTTGTTGATGAAACAATGAATTTGATTATCTTTGAGTTAACTCCCTTGGTTTCCTATGAGACCAAAAGTTGGAATGATCTGTAGAAAGTCATTTAAAATTAAAAATCAATTTATTTAATGATCAGGTATTTATATCAGATGTTTTCAATAGCAACATCTGTAACACTATAAACAAAATTCTAATTAAAACTTACTTGACAAAAGCCTCCAATATTGTGTCATTTTTCCTATCACTGACATATTCTCCAATCATTTTCTTATCGAGCTTTGGATTTTCCTTAAGCAACAAGATAACTTCCCCATAATCTAGAGGTGTCTTGAGGAACCCCTGTTCCTGTAGATACTTGATTCCCTTGCCTGGTTTGGCATTGAATTGCTCTGTCCCTGTATGGTAAACCTGTGGAAAGAATTATCACTGGCTGTGAATTCACTTTTGTGTGGGTGGTGTCAATCTTCATGGATTGTATGATTGCTACTACTTAGTGTCAATCTGCGAAGATTGCAGAATCTGAATACCCAAGGAACTACTCACTGTCAATCTGTGAAGATTACAGAACCTGAAGAACCTAAATATCCAAGGAACTAATTACTGTCAATCTGTGACAATAACAGAATCCTCTTTCCCTATCCATGAATCTGATTATCTAGGGAACTACTTACTGGTAATCTGTGAAGAAACAGAACCCTATTCCCATCTATGAATTTAAGCTTTGATGAAAGCCACTTTTGCAAGATCAAAAAATGAATGTCCACAAAAAAATTATTCACATTACAAGCATTTTTCTAAGGATCAACAGATCAGACCACACAGCCTCTCTTAAACAGCTCCAAGCTGCCTATGTAATTTTTTTTTTTTTTTACCAGAAGCCAATCTTTGGAGTAAAACTACCTGATTACAATACACTAGGAACACAGTCACAACAAATGTGTTAAAACTTTTGTACCGAGTTAGGGAGAAGTCAGACAAGTGTGATCTAACCTTGGAAAGAGGGATCCTCACAAAATCTTGTCCATATTTCAGTTACAACTCGAGTAGGTGTTGCACACTGTCAGGTTTTAAAGTGAAACTGGTGAGACTGGGAGGGTGTGCTTATGCTCTAGTATTACGAAAGAATATTTTACTTAAACAATTGGTCTTCTTCAAACACATTACCCAATCAAAACACAGCGGGAGCACAGGCAAGAGGTGGAGGAGCTACCTCCCCTAACCTCAGATATATTCCAATCTCCAGTCCTATAATGTTCATGAAATCTTGTGAGATATATGGGCACATGTATATCACATTATACCACATACCTAGCATAAGATGACTGCTTGCATCTGAAGCTGATGAATGACCTCAGCAGGTATCTTCTTAGGTCATACCAGCTCAAACAGAACCCTCAGGGATTAAAAAGGTCTCTGTGGTAACAAGAGAAAATCATCTTGGCCTTCCAATACCATGGTCTGAATAATGTCAATTAGGAAACAGTTTTGCTTGAATGTCATACTCATTGCAACTGCCCAAATCCTGTGACTTGTTATGCATAAGGATATCATTCATTCTTTCTTTAAATGGTCGAAATAAATGAGATCTCTTTCTTCTTACTGGCTTGATTTACTTCAGATACCACTTCAAAGCCCTTATAGATCCCTGTAAATGTCCTACAGGCAAAGGATCCAATGAGAAAAGAGGTTTCACTTCAAAGCCCTTATAGATCCCTGTAAATGTCCTACAGGCAAAGGATCCAATGAGAAAAGAGGTTCCACTTCAAAGCCCTTATAGATCCCTGTAAATGTCCTACAGGCAAAGGATCCAATGAGAAAAGAGGTTTCACTTCAAAGCCCTTATAGATCCCTGTAAATGTCCTACAGGCAAAGGATCCAATGAGAAAAGAGGTTTCACTTCAAAGCCCTTATAGATCCCTGTAAATGTCCTACAGGCAAAGGATCCAATGAGAAAAGAGGTTTCACTTCAAAGCCCTTATAGGTCCCTGTAAATGTCCTACAGGCAAAGGATCCAATG
Source organism: Megalonaias nervosa (assembly GCA_016617855.1). Classification (NCBI taxonomy): domain Eukaryota; kingdom Metazoa; phylum Mollusca; class Bivalvia; order Unionida; family Unionidae; genus Megalonaias; species Megalonaias nervosa. The sequence continues at coordinate 104,985 of JAECUM010092849.1, read as the reverse complement.
AGAAAAGAGGTTTCACTTCAAAGCCCTTATAGATCCCTGTAAATGTCCTACAGGCAAAGGATCCAATGAGAAAAGAGGTTTCACTTCAAAGCCCTTATAGATCCCTGTAAATGTCCTACAGGCAAAGGATCCAATGAGAAAAGAGGTTTCACAGCAAAGGACTGATTTAACACGAGCAGAAGAATGTGCTTATCCTCATTTCTATGATCAAGGAACAGTAACCTTTAGTGATGGGGCTAATGACTTCTCTTGATAGAAAGTTAGATATCTGTTGAATTGAAGCTTTTGACTTCCTTTCATATACTTTGAAAGTGGTGGGCTTTCATACCCTTGTGATTCTGTCCACCACTTGTCTAGTTATAATATTTCTAATAAAAATTAAACAATATTTGGAACTCCTGTATAAATATGTTCAAAGGGATGTAAATCCAAACTTGATGGAATTACTAAGATTTTCAAAGACAGTGAACTACATCTGTTGCTTGATAATACTGACTGGTGTTTACTAAGGAAACTTCTGTTTGATTCGTAACACCAACAAGTTGTTCGTTTTTGGGACCCCTTAGCGACAGCCAGGTTAGAAATTATAAATCAATGAATGAAGTCACTAAGCTTTGTGCATTATTCATATCCTTGATGCCTTCTGTATAGAAATTGGTAGCGGGGTACAAACGAACAGGATGGCGTGAAAATACTATAGGCAATGTTAGAAGACTTTTGGTGAAAACACGACGTTTATACAACCAACCATTCAGGAGAATCAAAGCCAAGATTTTCATTGTGGAAGCCATATCTGAGGTCAGATTGGCACTGTTTTCATTCAGATTTGACTAGATATAATACTTAGATTTCTGGACAAAAAGCCATGCTGATATAACTTTCCATTAAGGAAGAGTAACAATAACAAGATTTTCAAGACAGCTGCTATTGTGGCAATACTTGATTTCAGACTGGCACCATTTTTTCATTTAGTACCAACTAAACATCAAATGAAGTCTTCTGGTGAAATACCAATGTTGATAAGACTTTCCATTTAGGAATAGTTGTGATAAGAATTACAAGATGGCTAATGTGGTGGCCATATTGGACATCAGATTGGCAAAATTTTTATTACAAGCAACTAGATACCATAAGAAGTCTTCTGGTGAATATGCCATGGTGATATGACATTCTGTTCAGGAGAAGTTGTGATAACTATTTTCAAGATGGCTGCTATGGTGGCCATACTGATTGTCTAAGCAGAATGTATTTAGGACCAGTCAGACATCATAAGTCATCTGGTGAAAACCACATGATGATATGACTTTCCTTTCCTCTAGAGTAGTTACAAGAAACTTTTCCAGATGTATGCTGTGACTGCCATATTAGATATTAGATCAGCACCATTTTTATTAAGGATTAAAAAGAGATCATGAGAAGTGTTTTAGTGAAAACTCCATGTTGATATGACTATAAGTGTAGGGTAAGTAGTGATAACATTTTCCAGATTGCTGCGGCGTCATCTGTAGTGGATGTCTGAGTACCAACATTTGAATTCAGAACCAAATAGACCATGGAATGAATGTGTGTGAACATTTCATGGCAATCCTCCAAGTAGTTTAGGTGTAACAATAACAAATGTGTGCTAATGAATGGACTGATAATGTCCAACAGATGAAAGAACATATCATCTCATAAGTTCTTCTGGTCTCTGAAGTAGAGCTAGAAAAACTGCAAATTAGGTGGAATAAATTGTCATAGAATACACTATGAGACATAATGAAAAGGAGATATTGAGACAAAGTCAAGTACCCTTTTCTTGTGCCTGATAGCCGTGAGTTCGTCCTGAGTTGGTATCTGCCCTGTTATTTTCATTCTGTTGGGGCGAATCTGTGGACCCTTCCTGCCCTCCCTACCAGTACTTCTGGCTGTTTTACTGGTCTCTGAATAAGGAAAGGAAACCAAGTTTCATTGGTAAATACATGCATTAACAAGATCAACAATGGATCTGTGTTTTCATTTTCTACTAACTTCATTACTTCCTCATCCCTAAGGGTGAGGTTATCATTGCACAAATCAGAATTGGTCATCCTAATATAACCAAATTCTACATCTTAAAGGGTAGATCCAACCAAAAGCATTTCCTAAAATAAACTTTTTACAATGAAACATTTCTGATATATTGTTTCGATCTCCAGCCTACATTTGATCATTACTACAATGTTCACCACATGAATGAGTTTTCTGATACAGTAATGTGATTTGCATTTAAAATTTCCTGAAGCAAGTTATTATTCTAAAATATATTTTGTGTGGAACATACTTCCTTCAAGTAATTTTAACCAACATGTGTACTATCAATCACACTAAATTATTTTGTATTGTCTAATTACCTTGATACAAACTATTTACACTCCCTGTTGTTTTGTTTCTGTCCTTCTATAGCTCAATGTTAATGAACCAATTTTTATACATAAATTATTTATCATATAAATTATGATGTGGTGCTATAGAGCCTTAGAGTGCTGGTGTGCCATAAACCCACAATCAATCAATCGTTTCTTCCCGTCTTCCATCAATGGAATCATTACATATAAAGTCCTTGACATTTCTTCCATAATTTACTTGCATACAGGCATATAAATGTAGCTTTAACTGGTGAACCAATAAGAGTGTAGTAGGTAGGACTATGGATATATAAGCTAATCTCATGAGATCAGCTAAACACAAAAGCTTATTCTTTTTCAGTAAAAGATGAAATATATGCTGCTATAAGTTTTGTTTTTGTTGTAAGGATGTAGTACTAATAGAAATGCCTGGACTCCCATTTAAACAGATGCTGGTCCCCACTGGCTGTAGAGTATGTAAGTGGTGTATCTGATAAAGTTCTCTATCTTTCCAATTAATGCTGCTACTGAACACAATTTATGTTGTGGTCAGGTTGGTTATTATATCCTGGAGGTGCTCTTGTATTTTCACTTGGAATTCAAGTGGTTTGGAAAAAGCAGATGATTGACAAGTTGGCATTCAGTTTTATCTTTTTCGTTCATGTTATCATCTCTTTGAATCACTATAGTTGTGGAAGAGCTAGACAGAAATGCTGATGCACTTCTGAGAAGACTCATCAGACTCTCAGTGGAATTTGGACCTGTATGATTGGTTGGATCACCTTCACTTTCTATTAAAGGGTAGGTACTATAAGGCATCTTTTTGGCCCCAAAACAAAAACTTTCATAAATGTTGTTTATCTGATAATACTAAAAAATGCTTCAACATTGAAAAACTAAACATTGCAATTGATTTTTTTAAATTATTTGGTATGACATCATAGGCACATGCTCATGATGTCACATTTGGCTATGAAGTAGCATTTTGTGCTAGAATTGAAACTATTTTTAAAAAATTAAGGTGATCCACATGCGGGAACCAAATTTATGTTTTTACAGAATTTAAAGATATGCATCAATAACCTATTACTAGAATACCTCTAAAACAGTGAAGTATTAACTACATCTACACTGACATTTCTGCTATGATGAATGCATAAAATAATTCTGACACATACCACAATGACTATATTTCTACCATAACATGTATACATATGGTATTGCGTCAACCCTGTGAAATAAACATCTAATTTTGTTCCTAAGTAAATGGGCATATGTTTGTAAAAACCCACACATTTCCCCATATTTCTGCATCTTCAAAAGACCTCATGAACTACCAGCACAACTGGGAACATGTTTTATTTTTGAGAGATCTAATACATATGCAGATTTCAAATTTATTCTCATTTGTGCTCCTCCTTAACAAAAAGACAAATAAGACAAACCATTTTCTTAGCTCACCATTATGTCCCTCACCATATGGGCCACACAGTTAAGTACTAAGTATCACAAAATGGCCTTTTTCTCCTTTTTAGTTCAAAAGAAAGAAATGACAATCAAATGTTGCCAGTCATTTGTAATATTTCTGCCTTTATTGGATTGTGTTTGGGAAATTCGGAATACTAGGACAATAAAGTTAAATAAAGTAGAGGTGCACAAAGAAAGTGGACCCACAACAACAACAATAAGCAGGTTATTATTTTACTAACAGGATCTAAAAGGTAATGGAATGATGACAGAAATAATAATACAGTGTATCTTTTGCTTACATGACCATTTAAATAGTATTTATTGTTTTAATTCATGTTGCAGACTATATTCTGCTATATATGAATTCACTATCTAGAACTCTGATGAACCTCTTCAGTTGTAGGGTTTAATGCCCTTTTTTAGCACAAGATAGGCTATACATGGAGGCCAGTATAAATGGTGGAGGAAGAACCCGGAAAAACCCTGGAAAGAACCACTGACCCATGAGAAGCTACTGGCAAGCTTTCTCAGATACCCACACATTGGCCAAACTTGAGACTCGAACCCATGCAGACAGTGCTGAGATGGCAATGATACATAATGGTGAGTGCTTTAGACCACCTGGCCACTCGGGGTGAACCACATCAGAGTATAAAATAACAATGTGAATCATAAATAGGCAAGCTATGAAAGTACCAGCTCATTTCACTCCAGGTTTGAATTAGCTGTTTCTTTTGGTACAGTGAGTCCGTCAATACACTGTGTATGCCTGGAATATGACTTTGAATGTGGATTTGTCATTGATGACACCATCTGAGAAAATCTCAAACCAAGAGGCAAAGGTTTGGCAATTTGGCCCCCATTCACCTGCTGAGACAATTCACCATGGTGGAGATGTCAGACAGAATGAGTACACCCTTCTCCTGCCACAGTTAAAAGGCACCCACTATGGCCTTCACCTCAAGAAGACTGATTTACAACACTCAGTCCTGAAAAGTCCACAATCAGCCATCTTTCTGAGATGAGGGAAGGAGATGGGCACCACAGCCTGTCATGCTGGCATCCATTTATAAAACACAATTCCTAGAGTTGGAACCTGCATGAGTAAGCCAAACGAGATTCTCTTATTTGGCTGAAATTTGCCCTTGTGTATCCTGAAAGTGGAGTTGTTTGTTCAGTATGCAAAGCATCATTTCCCAATATGCCAATAGAATCATCTGCAAAGGTCACATGAACAGGCAACCCTACAAGAATTGATATCTATTACATGGTGGCTGTAAGGAACTTGTAAGATACCGGGTGAATGGGTATATGGATATTTGCTTTGGACAGATCAAGGAACTTGTAAGATACCGGGTGAATGGGTATATGGATATTTGCTTTGGACAGATCAAGGAACTTGTAAGATACCGGGTGAATGGGTATATGGATATTTGCTTTGGACAGATCAAGACTGACTGTGTATTTGTCTCGCCAAACAGACAGCGGTAGAAATTTTGCTGTTTCCATTTTGATGTGCAGCAATAAATAATGGCTAAAATCTATTCCTGGACTCAATTTCCCATTGGCATTAGTTTCCAGATAAATGCCTGGAGTAAAAGTCTGGGAAGACTGGTTTCAGGAATAATTCTACCACCTGCTTTATGAGCAAATGTTCTGTCTACTTTAACATGTTTGCCTTTGCTTAGGATCTCCATCATAAAGGGGGAGACAAAAACAGTGGAAGCTGGATAAGAGACAGAAAAGAATACTATCTGCTCAGTTGGATCAGAGTGTTTTGGAAAGTCTCTGTCATTTCCTTCATCGATATGGGTAGTCCTCCTGGATGCCTTGCATACTTAGGAATAGCAAGCAAAACTGTAGGGATGGCACTGTGTTGTCACCATAAGTGGCTGACATAGCCTGTTGTTTATGACTGAACCTTTGGCCAACCTACAGTTCAACCAGATTGCTGGACTGGTTGGTTGGCAACCAGGATGGCATACAGCATATGGTATAGGACTTGTGGGCTGAACTGTCCTGTAAAGTCAGACTGCATTCCCACAAGCTCAGTTTTACTGGTGCTAAGGCAATGCACAGGCTGGAGGGAACTTGTACCCAGTGAGTTACAAAACGGGGACAAATCCCACCTGGTATCCTTGAAGTTACCAATTGACATCCATAATAACAATCTGGCCAGCTCTCCATATGCCAACATTTCTGACACTGCTTTTTGTAAGATGTCACATAGGCCACCCCATGAAGAACAGAGTGCTAACAGCTTCGGTGGGGTCAGATGCAACTGTTGCCACTGGTGCTGTTTGAGGGATCTACCAGTGGTGTGGGTGGCATCAATGTGTCCCACATTATGCTTGCTAGCAATTCAAAATTTTGAAGAAGACTCAATACATCTCAATTTGACAACTTGAAATATGACCTCATTTTGCAGCCTTTGATTTGTTTTTATCAAGACACTGTATCTTATTCCTTTGGCTCAAGAAGTACAAACACTACATGGACGTGATGACAAGCATTATGTGCAAGCCAGGCACATGTCATGATTGTCTTCTGAAATTTTAAAACTTTTGCATTTCTTTCACATTTTCTTAAAAAAATAGTTTTGGAATTTTTTTTGTTCATTTTAATGGCACTCTGTACACATAATTGATTAGATCATGCTAAGGAAATGAAACATTTGAGAGAAAGGACAAATAGAACATAAAATATGTACAAAGTACATACAATTATGAAAAACTTGCTTACTGAGAACACCTATAATAACAATGTATAAATCAATTCCAGTATTTACAACACAAATTCTAGAACTGTCAAAAATATTAATTCACTGAAAAATTTACAGACCTTGTATACTCAAAGTATATCAGCCATTGGACTTATTAAAACATTTTTTTTTAAAACAGTACTGAGTAAAAACTCAAATATGAAATTTAGTACACATCCAGGATAGAGGTGGCCAGTCATAAGGCAAAGGGAGGTAATCTGTAAGAGTTACTTCCACATAAAGATATATATATATATATATATATATATATATATATATATATGGAAAGGCATTTTTTTTCATCTGTCAGGGAGAGATGATTTCAGAAAGAGAGGAGTTTATGAGAGAGTAATATATCTGATGGTGAAATAAGTCAATCCATTTATCCACCAGTTTTGTGTGACACTTTCCATTACAACCATCCACAAAAGATTAATGAAGTTAGAATGTTGTTTGTAATTTAGGGAGTATGTGTACCTGGTGGACTGTCCTTCCATTGTTGAATTTTCTGTGCAGTATGGAAACCACTGGTAGGCGGACCTGTGATTCTTGACTCAGATGCTGTGAGGCCTTCTGATTCTGCCTTATTTACTTCAGATGCTGCAGCATCAAGGTTAAAAATATTAAAGCAATAAAATATACTCATATACTTAAGATTTGGACAACAAATCATGTTTAAAACAGAAAGAACTCACTGTTTTTGGATTGAGTGTATCAGCAGTTTCCTTTATCAATGTGAAATTGACAACTTTTGGCAATCTTCCCCATACACGTGTTAAGTACAGTTTGAGCATGATTCACAGATCCTACAACTGATCACAACAAGTGGTATATATCCATGTTTAAAAAAAGGGGTCTGAATGTATGTATACTGGCTATTGTTGGTAAATAAAACCACTTTAAATCGTAAGATCATAAATGTCTACTACATGGTGTGGTTTCGACACAAGTGACTAGGAACAATGCACAAGCCAGCCCTCAAAAGAGGTTTATTTATAATAAGTGTAGCTAATCCTGGACACAAACAAAATCCAATAAGCAAAGACTTTGGTTGATCAAGGAAGGTAAAGTCTTCTGTTGGTGCAGCAGAGACAAACACTTTGCTCAGTCTGAAATGGTAGCAGATAACTTGACAGTAATGGGCAGTTGCAATGTTCACATCATGCTTGCTTTTTCTGTACAAAAAATACATGTATCCTTCCTCAATGGCAGGAGCCACTATGCTATCTTGGGACTATTCAGTAACATGATTATTTACATATGCAAAGAGGTAGCCATGGTGGCTAAGTGGTTGTATGCTGTTGGTTCAAATCATACCCAAAAGAGACTGTTGTGGTTCTTCTCTGGTCAAAGCACTTTATGCCCACAGCCAGTTGTTCTTTTTTTTCTTCAAACTATTCTTCACACTCTAATGCTTATTTGCAATAGCAGTATGATTTACTCCTTACTTTTTATTCCTTAAACAGACTGGAGCAATAGAAACTATCTTATATGTGAGGTACATTTAAACATTATGTATTTACCAATGTACATTTATCTCTGGGAAAAAAAAACTTCCTTTTTGCACTATATGCCTTGGATTTATGGTATATGCCTTGGATATGAATCAGGTTATATCAAATAAAATCACCTGCAATGAATTCTGAGTTACATGTAAACTCCCATGACAGTTCTGTCCCTTAAGCAAAGCAAAAACCTGTAATATCCAGCTAGTATCTCATGTTGCCTTCTCTTCATTTCAGCAACATACTTAACCTCTCCTCAACAGCCACCACCCTTAAGCAGCCAAATCATTTATACCCATCTGATGGATGTTTATGACAGGCTACACTATACTTCTCATCCATTATCACATCTTTGTCAACAGATTCTTAACCTTTTAGAAACAGCAGGGAAGTGGCATAATTCAAGTTACAATACTTATTAGTTCAAAAGCATCTCAAGATTAAAGGAAGACACAGTTTTGTTTGTACCTTGAATCAATGTACTAAGCAAATGAAAATATGTACCAAAATTTTATTCAAATTTACTGCACCATTTGATGTATCAGGAAAGTATCAACTGAAGAAAAGAAAATGAGACACCATCTCTTACCAGAGTACCAACAAACAAACCTTCGGTAAATACATTGTTTTCTGTGCATTTTACATTTAATAAACTCACAAGCAATTCATTTTACTTTAAAGACATCCCTGAATACAAATCGGGAGACTAATAGAGAAATGGTTTAGGATTAATGAAGCTTTGAAATAATTAAACAGATTTTAAATAATTTTACCACTGCCATGTTAATGCTTCAGTAGTCTGCACATATGCATGACACATGAGAAAAATGGGATGCAAATTACTCTAACATATAATTAATTAACCTAACCCTATGGCACATTTAAGACACTTTTTACATATAATTTCTTATGGTTGCTAAAAAATGAAAATGATGGAATGCACAAAATTCAAGACCAGAACTAAAATATCATGACATTTTTCTTCCCTACAGTCTAATGATAGGCACTGAATACCCAGGATGTGGGCATTGGGTGGTCAAATTCAGATCCTGCCTTTGCTGTGAAGCCACCTGAACAGCATGGCTGGTGAACTTTGCTTATTAAAGTCAATCTGACTGTTAAACTTCTGCCAGATTCCAATGGGGTTTCAAATGCAATATACTGTTAAGCCCTTGAGCAAGGCAAATAATATCATGTGCTCAAGTCAATCTTACTAAAAAAGGGTGCCTGCATTTACTGGGGTTTTTGCCTGTGACACTGAGGGATTTGTGTCTCATTCTGGTAAAGCTGTGTACATTCACTTTATGCCTTGAAAATGACAACACATTTTGGTCATATATACACAAAACTTTATGTGTTGTATTCTGAGTAACTTGGCAGAAAAAACAAGTTTGATGTAGCATAGGGATAGGTTGAGGCTGTAAGGCCAAGAAGTATTCATAAACCCTATCAAATGAGTTCTTTCCTGAAACTTGGAACAAAACACGAATGCGGTTTTGTATTTATTACATATCTCTTTTCCACTTTCTAAATTTTTTAGCTTTATTGTATGAATGCAATTCAAAACAAATTGGGACTTACAAATGTTTAATTCACTGCATCTAAAAATATCTATGCAAGGATGCCAAAGAAGAAACCTAAGAAGATCAAATCTGGGTGTTTGACATGGAATTATGGATTGAACAGCTGTATCAAATGTCAGATTAATCATGAAAGAGTAAATGGGTTCATTAAGACTGGAAAAGGAGCATAATTTGTTTACCATCCTCCTGTGCATCTTGCTCCTCCTTTCTTAACTTGGTGGCACTGAGAATTCGGCTGTGACAGTGCTGCTCTATTCCATCCACAACTGTCAAGAGTGCATCCAGGGAGAGTAGGTGAGTGGAGAAAAGTCCTGACACTGGAAAGGCATTCTAGGAGAAAGAGATGCAGGAAGAATAGAGCTAAATGACCTATAAAAATCATTTTAAATTTATAAATTGGCCCAAAACAATTAAGTTCTCTGCACTTTATATATAGCTTCTGAGATCTTCCATATTTCAAGAATACCTGTTGAATGCATATGGCTGTTTTATCATTTTTATAAAGTTATGACTTTGATGTTCCAGTGGAGTGTAACTCCATAAACTCTCATTATCATTTTAAAATTAGAAATCAACCAGCGTAATTCTGAAACAATCACACATTAAAATATATAATGTAACATCAGATCACTATTTTGCTAAATGGTAGCTAGGATGCATATAAGAGTATAATTTCACCTTAGATATTTCAAAGATAAAATATATACTTACAACTCTTCTTAAGCATTTACAATCTTTCTATTTGTGCTGTAATAAATGTATGCTGGTTGCCGAAGCAAATAATTTTTTTACTTAATGCATTGTCTGTTGGCCATGCAAAATAAACTTTAATAGCCGATGTAGTCCCTGAACAAAAGCCTCCCAACTCTGTTTACATTTTGATAAGCCCATAAGTATGTTCTCAAGTTAAATCAAAATACACAACTTATGACATAAGATACACTGGTTTTATTTAGCTTATAGCCAGGATCAGTGTGAATGATGTACTCCCAACCCTAAAACTGTCAACTGAATGAGAAGAAATGCTGAACTTTTGGCAGAATATATTTACATAAATTATTGGGTTTTCCATCATTTTCTTCTCTTTTTAACTTGAACTATTCAAACTTTGTATGAAAATTCAATATAAGAGAAACAGCGCTTTTTGGTCTTTGCATGACATTATATCCATATGTAATATTTATCAGCATATCTGGAGGGCTTGCTTCTCTGTCATAGCATCTGGTCTACTTTAAGATGGAGGTACATCCACACCCACACCCAGGTACACATATTGAGTAGGATTTCTATTTTTACCGTTCAAATCAGCACAAATCCTCTAATTGTTACTTTTGAAAGTAGTGTTTACTTTTTAAATGGCCTGGAACAATTATTTCTGATGTAAAAAGAATCTTTCTAGAGAAAATTTTTTTTGTTTGTTTCATAGTTAAAAAAGATATATCACTGTATATTAATAAGATAGTTGAAAATGTAAACAACGAGAAGCTGCTAGGAGTAATCATTGACAGAAATCAAGTAGGAAAACAAGCAGACAATGCCTGTAGGTCCCTCGCACCTAAAATTTCATTACTTTGATGAATAAAAAAAGTACTTAATAAAGGATTCCAAAATTCTTTAGTATCATACTCATATACTTCCAATGAATGACAACTGTTAAATAATATGGGGAAACTGTACTAGTTCCCAACTAGACAGAATTCACAAGCTTCAAAATGAGCAGTTCAGTTGATTCTTAATGTCCCAATGGATGCATCATCAGATATTTTCACAGAATTAATATGGTTAAGAAAAAAACAAGAGAATACATTTTCTGAAAGTAGTTCTGTTCTTTAAATGTATCAAAGGAGATGTTCTAGAGTACATGACTCAGTCTACAAAACGTCTTCTCCCTATCATCTAAGATCAAATTTTATCAATTTAGAATTACCAAAACCTGGCACTGAACAATTCTAATGAAGTCCACATTATCCAGGGGCTAAAATATGGAACTCACTTCCTCCTCACATTCTATCTGCTTATTCAGTTAAAGCTTTTAAATAAATGTATATGCACCATTTCAAACCTACATACACCACTCCCTCGATAACTCGTGCACAACGGGGTCCAAAAACATCGACCGCGTTATAAGCGAGGGCGCAAGTTATCGAGGGACCTATAACAAACAACAAAACTAACAAAGGGATCGACGTAGAGGCAAAAGGGGGGTGGGTTGGGTTGGCATGTTAGTGCTGAATACTCAATAATTGTGCTAAGATTAACTGTGAATAAATATCTCTACATAGCAGTGTACTTTGTTTACTTTTTTCCTCAGTGTAACATTAATTTCAGGATAACTTACAGTATATTGAGGAGATCATCAAAATATTATTCCACATGGTTTCTGTTCGCTTAACACATGTACGACTTCGCACACTGTGTACTACGTAACAAATTTTTGTGCTGAATTGGATAAATTCTAGTTTTATTGTTTGATCCAAAGTAGACTTTTTTTTTTATACAAAAGATCAACACTCATTTCGAAGAAACAATGTCGATCGAACGATGGGTAGATTTGATTGCGGTAGAAGTAAAATGAAAAAAAAAAAAAATTTACAAGGGTTAACCATTACCAACATGAATTTAATGGGTCTACAAATTTAAAATAACGTAAATTAGAACACGATAATACTTGCAGTTTGTGACACATTTGACAAATATCACTTCACATTTTGAAAACATCTGTTCATTATTTTTGTGTTACTCTTTGATTTCTCTGCCGCCTCTGTGTATTGTTCACGGATGATTATCTCTGAGTTGGTATGGATAATTACATGTGGCTTCCTGATTCGCTGAGCATATTTCTCCCGACAATGAATTTTGTTTAATTCTATGTCGGCGCTGGAATCTCCAAAGCCATCTACAGCTTGCCCTAAAATGAGATTCATTCTCCATACTTTTTGCCATTTTTTCTGCTTGGGCCTTGAGAATTGTTCCAGAGATGGGAACACCTTGTTCACGTTGCTGTGTGAACCATGCGTACACAGCATCATCTAATTCAGTATCGTTTGCAGTCTGTGCTCGTTTTCACTTGATCCCATTATCTGAATCAACATCATGTAAATCCCGAAGTTTCTGCTTATCCTTAAGCCAACCTCTAAATGTCGACTCAGCAATTATTTAGTTCACTGCAAACGTTGGATCTCGCTTCACTATTATGAACCCGATCTATGATGCACAGCTTTTCAGTCACTGAGTACACCTTTCGCTTACTTCCTTTGCTCTCCATGGTCACATTACAAATGATTAGGATACATTACTGATATTATATACTTTAGTGATGTTAAGTACATAAAAATGTGAAACCATTTTCGATTGGTCAAATAAAATGAATTTTGAGAACGGTAATGACCACAAGAACTTATGCTGCTATTGGCATGCCTTTTAATTTTTTTAACTGTACTTCCCTTGCTTGCTTTGATACAAAAGACATTCAAAGTGATAACAACACAGGTGTCTTTTAATTGATTTTTTTAATGTAACAAACAGTTCCCCAAGTTGTTGATCAAAACAAAACCGGCATGTAATTAGATTCTCACAGAAGTACTCACAGGTTTCGATGTGACGGCCAATTGACTCTTTTCATGTTTTCATAGAAGAAAATATGTTGCGATTATGGTGTTTACACTGAAGTGCAATTAAAGGATTATAACATGAATTTCACATAGCAAGACATTTAATTGGTGTTTATTTCATTCTCTGTTGCCACCTGTTAGCATTTACCAGAATTTTTCGTTGATCGCTCTTTCACCAGACTATTTATTTACAGTGTATTAACAACTATTTCTCTAAAAAAAAAACCAAACATAATATGTGACATCTTATTAGAACTTGCAAATTTCACAATATGGATTCTATCTTTACGGGAAATAATCACAATTTCCGATGATAAAATGAACTACTGTATTTCATGTATTTTTTCGTACCCTTAAATTTTTCGTACACAATCCAGTTATCAAAATAATTATTTAAATGTATCATAATTTTATGTACATATCACTTTGTATTATTTGAAAAATGCATTAAATTATCGGACATAAAATTTCCACTAAGATGATTTACCTTTGCAAAAAAAGATCGAAAATACCGTATTCCCATTTTATTTTTACAAAAATTAATGATTAATAATTATTTTTTCGTGTACGAAAATTTACATAAAATACGGTTATGTATCAAGGTTCAATTTACCAATTTACCAATTCTTATCGCGATTTTTTTCACGTTCAGCACATTTTAAAATATATTTTCTTTGGAAAAAAAAATCAGGAGCCATGCCGGACACCGCATTATAAGCGGGTTCGCGAGTTATCCGGGCGCGAGTTATCAAGGGAGTGGTGTATTAACAAACCAGAAAAATGTAAGTTTGAGTTCTGGGATCCTGAGTTGGATTTGAGTTCTGGGATTTATCACAGTTACCCTTTCAATTTATCACATGCTTGTTTTGCATCTTTTATATTAACATATTTACAAAAGTATCAATTAATGTCTTGTATGTATAAATTCAGTGTTTGAACCTCTACTTTTGTATATAATGTTCCTTTATGAAAAAGTATAATACTAATGTAAACTTTATTACATGCCACAATTTTGCAGAACAGCCTAATAATGTTTCATAATGTAGTTTAGTATATATTTGTAAATGTACTCACTTGTAAATAGTTACTTTCATGAGCGATAACATTTGCATGAAGATATATATAAATTATTATTATTATTATTATTATTATTATTATTGCACTTAAACACAATAGTGGCCATATCTTGCAGAGAAAATGGGAGTTTAGTGCTTTTCCCCAAGGACACAATGAGGCAGCCAACCTGGACACCCCCTCCCCCACCAACCCATAAGAAACAACTCTTATTCTAACTTTGGACAGTAGTTTAGTCAACTCCTCAAACAGGTTGGTGCAATACAGATCACAATCGTAGTTGAGGTAAAGCTCTGTGACCAATCCAGGGATCCTCCAAAGCTGTACAATGGACTCCAGGGCAATCTCCTTGGTCTCGTAGGTAACCTTAGGGGAGTCTGATGTGATCAATTCTGACAATTTGGTCAGGTACATCTAGGAAATCAAAAGAAATTTTTTCATAAATTTCACTTGCATTTAGATCATAATATCCAACAATAAAGTTATAAGCACACTGTATGTCACATTAGCAATCACAGTCATGCAATCCATTTTATTTACCAGACAAATCCCCAACTGGACCTGGGTCCATGCTGTTTGCAGTTGGATCTGACTTATGAACAGGCATATATGGTACCATTCCAAGTTTCTTTTGGCACGTATTTATAGATTAGTACATTTATATTAAGTTTTTTTCTGAGCAATAATGCACCTCATTTTTAGGAGTGCAGTATTGCTCCAGAATAAAAATGAGGACATACTTTCCCTTTAAACTGCATGTGTTCGTGTGTTTTGTGGGTTTAATGCAATTTTTCAGTACTTGGTATACATGGTGAAGGAAGAACCCGAGAAAAACCCCCAACCCATAGGAATTTAATGGCAAGGTTTTTTCAAAATCCATTTTGGCCAAGCCGTGACACATGGAGAGAGGTGAGGTGTGAGTGATATGTAAAGTCAAGTTCCTTATAACATTTGCTTAGATCTAGTATTGATTCTAACCTGAACCCATTGTCTCCTATAATACATTT
Source organism: Megalonaias nervosa (assembly GCA_016617855.1). Taxonomy (NCBI): domain Eukaryota; kingdom Metazoa; phylum Mollusca; class Bivalvia; order Unionida; family Unionidae; genus Megalonaias; species Megalonaias nervosa. The sequence goes on along the minus strand of JAECUM010092849.1, from coordinate 89,608 downwards.
GGAAAAAAAGAAGTATCTATCTTTCGCAATCTATAGCTCTATATGAGGTCAGTGAATGTCATCAACAGTAACATATTTTATGATGTAACATTCTGATGACATCACTGACATACTTTAATACTGTGACACTGAGAACAGTTATTCATCTCTTGAAACAGTGCATTTTTTATTTGATAATAAAAATGAAATGCAAACTGAATTACACATGTTTCATTTCTGTGTATTCCTGGAAACTTAAAAACTGTAACAAATAACCTGCAAAATCAGAAGATGCAAGAGAGTATTCACTGGCACACAGCAATGTCAATGTGACGAGTGTGGTCATCGTGATGTGCAATATGATGCAATGCAGTATGGATAAAAAATGCACAGTTCCAACAACACTGATTTGAAATAAATGGAAATGTGATCAAACCATTTTTAAAAGAAAAATAAGTAGTTATTATTTTAATCACTTTCAGATGATTCAAACTGAAATGTTTGATGAACTTATCAAAAAAAATGCTGATTTCACAGCAAAGTGCTGTGAACTGTTTCTAAGCTAGGATGAATTTCAGATAACATGTATTCCTATATATTCTGGTACATTATGTAATAGCTGCAATTAAAGGCATAACTCTTTAATTATGACTGAAGCAATAGTTCCAGCAAATTGTTGAAAATATCCAATATAGAACCAAGCCATGGTGACTCAGTGGTTGAAGTGCTGGACTCAATCCAAGTGAGTCTGAATCCTTCCACTGGACTGGATCAGCTACTATGGTGTTAAAAGTGTGAGAATTAGCACAAGTGGTGCAGATTTGTAATAATCTAACTTTAGACCTTGCAGCTTCTGCTTCATGAGATGTGAAGCCTCCAATGATAAATTTTCACAGCATGAGAAAGCAAAATAAAGATTCATGCACCAAAAGAGTGGATGAAACATGTGCAGTCGAAGGGATGGGTTGATGAGATGATGCTGCAGTGGATTAAAGAGTTTTATCTCAAGTACAGAGTTTTATATTTTTTTAAAATAAAATTTCAGTTGGAGTGCATTTTCTGACATGCAATTTTCTAATGATTTAGAAGGTGTCCCACATCTTATGACTCCAAAAAACCCAATGTGTCCCTGAACATACTGTGTACAAAAAAAATTACTTCAAAAATTAATTTATGGTGTCCCAACAAATACGGTGTCACAATATATATGGTAAATAAGGTAGTTGGTCCAAAATGAAAATGGTACCACAAGTACATTTAATATTGCTGCTGCAGGATTTTCACTAAGTGAATTATTATGATATGCATTTTGTCCTGAATGAAAATGGTGCAGATATGACCTCCCAATATGGCTGCCACAGCAGTTATCATGAGAATCTCGCTATGATTATTCCTCCTAACCAAAAGTTCATATCAACAGGGGTTTTTCATAAAAACATTTGTTGCAATATCTAGATGGTAATACATTAAAATGCTGCTGATCAAAACTCCAAAAATGGCTGCTTTGGTGGCTACATTGAAAACTATTTTATGGCTAACTCCCCTGAAAGGATGGTTGCATCGACTTTTCACTAAAACAAGATGGCATCATTTTCATTTAAGAACAACTGGACAACATAAGAAGTCTTCAGAGAAAAAACCACACATCAATATGACTTTCTGTTCAAGTAGACTTGTCATAACTAGATCTTTAAGATGGCTGTGGCATCATTTTTATTTAGGATGAGCTCGAAATCGCAACTAGTCTTTGAGTAAAATCCACATGCTGTTATGACCATCCATTCAGGAGGAGTAGAAATAACAAGATTTTCAAGATGGCTGCAGTGTCAGCCATAATGGACATCAGATTGGCATCATTTTTATTTTGCACCAACCAGACATAAAAAAAAGTAGTTTAATGAAAAGACCTCAAGTGGGCTGCAACTACTGGTCGAGACAAAATCGGAAGCATTTTTTTGTGGCAGGAAGATGGAAATGTGAGGGTTTGTGGCAGGAAGATGGAAATGTGATGGTATGCAATCCTGAAAACTGACTGAGACTGCCAAGTTACAGGGTTTCATGGTGCTCTTGACTGGGGCAGTAGTCTCCATTTTGCAACATTCTTCCTGAGGAAAACAAAGGTGTAAAGGTCAATTATGAGCCAAAAAGTTCGGTCTTTTTTATACCATAAAGATCCCAGAATTGAAAGTCATTTTCCACCTTTTTGACTGCATCCTTCTACAGAAAGGTGCATAACCTCTTTCCTTACTTGAGCCACTTTGGACTGGTGAAAGAAGATTGGGGCCTGTGATAGGGGACATGTTACCGAAAATGAAGCTGGTAGCCATCCATTAAGGTGGAATAGATCCACTTATAATCTGTGATGCCCAACCAAACTGCTGAAAAAAAGAACAAGACAAGCACCTACAGGGCTGGGAAGAGGAAGATACTGCAAGATAGGGTGCAAATCCCTGGAGAAGGGGGAGGAGTCCAATGACTTTCTCCCTTGGCCTCCATGAACACCTCACCCAGTGAATGATGGGCAGGAGGGAGTTTTGAACTGAGAATGCTTTTGAACCTGTTGAAGTGGTGCTTGTTTGAAGAATTTGAGTGAAGATCCCAAAGAGCAGTTAGGGTGGTCACACTTCTTGGCCCATTTTGACAGACCCAGATGCCACTGCTACAGACCTGTGTTGCTAGCTTAAATCAGAGGGCACCAGGTCTCGAAAAAGTGTCTCCACCTCAAAGGGTGCAAACCATAAAAGGTTTCTTGCTGTTGTCCAGCAAGAAATTAGATGTCTCTGAGGCAGCATCCCTGCAGAGTTGAGCTCTGCAATCAACACCAATGACATGGGGAGTACATGACATTTCGTCTTCACTACAGCCTCTAGCTAGTGCTGAAACAATGCTGGAGACAATGATTCCTTTTTGAGAAAATGAAGGAGGCTGCGGAAAAAAGAGATTGGCATTTAAGGTCATTTTCCCTAGAGAGCAAGCCATAAGCTCCAAGGCCTCCAAAGCTTTCAATGGGAGGTGAGCCTAGGCTCCAGCTGATATTCCCTTCCATAACACCTCAAAGTCCAAGGTGGGGGCTTAAGGGGCCAAGCTAGACAATGAACTCAACAGCTAAAGGCAAAAACCAGTGACCATAACATAGTAATGGGAACAGACCACCCCTTCTGCTGACTGGTGAACGGTCAGCCCGTAGAAAACTTTTTTGTAAGCCCTCAAGACCATTATTGTGTCAGTACAACAGAAGATCTATATGAGATACAACTGCAGAAAGCCTCTCCAAACTTGAGAATCTTTTTGTCCTTAGCACACTTAGAAATTCTAAGGACACAAGTCTGCAAGCAGTAAATGTTGTTGACCACCTTATCAAATGACCAAACTACTTCTCCTCCAACATCTGTCCCAACATGTGGAAAGAAGCATGGGACCCCAATGATGGGGGAGGAATTATCACCACTCATTCATCAGAGAACTTGTTTGAGGCCACCATGATAGAGCCTGCTCTGGAGATGAAACAGAACTGTCCTTGCCAATATCCCTCTCTGGAAAGGAGACACTGAAATGGGGTTGGCATCATCCCAAAGCTGCTCATAGTGGGATGATGGGACAAAACTTAAAAGCAGTCCCCTTAGGTGAATGGGATTGCTGATCCTTTCTATATCAACTAGGTCCGCTTTTTGAACCAGGCTAGAGGTGACAGAAGATTCACGACATGTCATATCCATCCTACCTTGAAAGAGAAGAACATCCATGATGCCACTAGGGTGGCCTTACTTACTGAAAAGGTTGACTCCCCACATCCTGTAGTGATTAAACTGAAACACAGGAATTGTGAGATGTCAATCTTCCTCCACTCTCTAGTGTGAGCACACTTGTGTTAGCACAACCTGACTGCCTATCCCCAAAGGGATTAAACAGTAGCATGGGAATGGGGTGGAGGTGGGGTATATACCTGATACCATTCCCCAAACTAGAAGGGGACGTCTAGTGATGACTTTCCACAAAATACCACACTTGTCAGTACACAGACAACAAATCAGACATCAAATTTGGATGAGCAATATAGTACATGCAGTTCACGTCATCCAAGGAAAAAAGATAAACGTACTCTGTATGTTAGCTATGACAAAGGAGTCAGACTGGGATCATATTCTTTTCAATTCTGGCCCTCCAATACCAATTAGAGGAGGGAATAAATAGCTTGGACTGTGGATTGAGATACTCGGTAAAGGAAAATCAATACAATAGTAGCAGGTCATGTTTGTGTCAGAAGAGCATCATTTTCATTCTGAACCAACTATATACTGCTATAATAGTGTTTAAGTGAAAACCCCATGTTGATTAGAATATCCATTTTGGTGAAAGGGACGTAAAGGTTTTCAGGATTGCCAAGATGGCAATCATTTGGAGGCGAGATCTGCACCATTTTAATAAATAAATAACTATATCTTGCATGAAATTATTTTTTTAAATTGTTGGTATGGACATTAGTTTAGGAAAAGTAGCTGCTCAAGCTTTGAAAGGTAACATCTGTATCATTTCTATTTAAACCAACAACAACATATAGCGACAACTGTTTAAATCAAAATACCATATTGATCCAACAATCCCTTCAAGAGGGGTAGTGATGAGTATTCAAGATAGCCACCATCCATCAGCAACAATGTTATATTTAGGACCAACCAGTCATCATAAGAAGTCTTTAAGTGAAAAACCCATGTCAATATTACCTTCTGCTCAAAAGCAGCAAAGCAGCATTAACAAGATTTTCAAGACTGTCACTAAAGCAGCTACAATTGATGTCCTAGGGCCACTGTGGTGGAAACTCCATGTTCATATGACCATTTATTTTGTAAGAGTCGCTGTAACAAGATTTTCCAGATGGCCACCACAGCAGCCATATTGGATGCGATATTGGCACCATTTTCACTCAAGGACCACTAAACATCGTAAGAAATCTTTCAGTGTAAACACTGTGTCAATATGACCATCCATTCAGGAGCAGCAGCAGTAACATAACTTAAGATGGCTATTGTCAGTCATATTGGATATCCAAACAGACTAATTTACTACAGGACCAACAAGACCCTGGGATCAATGTGTGTGCAAAGTTTCATTGCACTTCTCCAAGTAGTTTAGGATATGTAGTGATAACAAACTTGTGCTAATGGATAATAACAGACAGTGGACAACAGATGGCTGACAAACAACAGGCCATCCCATAAGATCTTCTGGTAAAAGTATAATTATGAATCAAACCAAACTTAGCACAGAGGTATATCTTGAGAGTAAATGAGACAAGTTATAATATTCTATCCTTGATATCAAGTTCATGGTCAAAGGCCAAAACCAATATTTTTGTACTGCACCTGTCTTGTCAACATGACAATTTAAAACAGATAGAAATACATTTTGGTTACCTACTCTGGTATGTTGGAGTTTCTCAAGAATATGCTAGATGACTTCATTACTTTACATTTAAAACAAACAAAAGGCAGGAATAAACAAGCTTATCATGATTTCCTACAAAATATTTGTGGCCAGTAGCATGTCAGTTGCTTTGATGGACTCCTGTTAGTTATAATTTACAGTGCAACTTTGTTTAAAGGTCATGTTCCTTATACAATAACCTCTCATATGCAGCCATAATCTGCTTTTGTCATCTCTACTGATTTATATATTGGTATCATTAACTTCTATTCACCATCTAAAACCCTACCCTAATTCCTGACCAAATTCATCTATTATTTTGGTGGCTCCTTGAATATGTTACACTGCACTTTCTAATGTGTCTTTGCTGAAATGCTCTGAATTAATTTATTTAATGATTTTGTGATAAACATTTCCTCAATATTAAATTAATGGAAGGGTTCCAACTGTTTCTACAGAAGAATCAAAGTAATTTGGTCTTTAAATTTGTGGTTTATAGCAAAACAAAACCCTCATATATTGGTACACAATGAAAAAATGTTTAATTTACAATGTATGGACTGCAAAAAAAAGACAATCCATATTATACCTCTAATTGAAGTTTAAGATGACTGCGAAGTGACTCGAACAAAAGGAAGCAAACTCGTAGCGAAGCTGCAAACAAGGACAATCTCTCTGACTGCAATAACTGCAATAGAAAGTAAACTTAATTAGCCAACTATAATAAATCTGAAAAGAGAAGAAAAAAAAATGTTCAAGATCCACAGTTAATAGTGCAAACAAATTGCATAGGGAAATATGGGATTATCTGTAATGTGAGAATGCAATCCAAAGTAAATACTTTCCTACTAAATTAAATTTCACAGAATAGATTTTAACAAACGTATAAACAAAGTAACAGTAGGTTCTGTCAATTCATCTATCTATAATATCTGCACACATGAGCTTTATGTTTGCTAGTGTCTGCATTTTATTTCCGAACCATAACCTCTATGTAATAAATATAGGATGAACAGTCACTGCGGCAGATAATTCTTCTTTACACAGTCCTACTTTCACATTTTTCTCTGTTAAATTTAAGGAGATTATTTCACTTGTGGCATGCAGTAAATGATTTCATCTGCCGGCTCCATAAGAAAGAAAGAAAGATGAGCAGTAGTTAACAGCTGGTAAGTACCTTATGGTATTTTCAATATTGTTACAATCCACAAAATACACTGCATGTCAAATTATTTCCTAAAACATACCATTAACTGATCTATCCCCAAGCTCTGCACACAGCAACATCTTATCCAATGAAAACAAGATTACAATAAGTTGCACACTATTTCCTGCTGCATGTTTACTAGTACATATGTTGATAAATTGTGTGCAGAAACCATTTATTTTCTTTCACTGCTATGATTCTATGGTCATAAACTAAGTTACAGAAAGAAGCAAAACCAGGAAGGTTTGTAAAAGTTAACAAATAATTTAATTATCAAAGTTATAAATGAAAATGTGAGAGGAACTTTTTGTATTATGAAGTGAATCCCAAATAATCTGAAAAAGTTCTATCAAAGTCCAAAAGAATGAAAGTTATATACACCTTTATGAGTCTATTATGACTATATGTCACAATATACCCTTACAAGACGGATCTTACTACTCAATCTAATATTTCAAAATATCTATTCATGTGATCTAACTTATCCAACAGAAATTAACTTAATTCTTCTATGGTATCACCTGACCGATCTGCCCAATAGGAAAAATGCAGAATCTTGTAAACATATTTTCTAATAATTTTACTAATAGTAACTGTCAACACATGTGTAAGCATCTATTTATAGATCCTATGCAATTTTATTTTCTGTTAGAGTAGACACTATGCACATATGAAATCCAGTTACAGATAATAACTACAATTTACAACAATGAATAAAAATTACAAAAATTTGACAAAATCATGTACCAGAACTTTAACAAAATTAGATATACATAATATCAGTTACAATGACCCTGACCTTTCAACTTTTTACACTAAAATCAATCGGTTTCTTCTTTATCACAAGTGACATCCATGCACAATGCTTTGTCCAGGTCTGTGATATAGAGCTAATTAGTACATTTAATTTCTTTTCGTCACTACAACCTTGACCTTTGACCTCAAAATCAATAAGCTTTTCAGTACACAAATTTTAAGCCTGTCACAAAGTTTGGTCCTAGTATGTGATGTAGAACTAATGTCATAGTGTGGAAAACATCTTGATTCTTTCAGGCACAGTTACCTTGACCTTAAAACTTTTGATTCCTCAATTGATAGGGTTTTTCCTTACCCCAGGTGCAAGCCTTTCACAAAGTCTGGTGATTGTAGATGGTGGAAAACTGGAACTAATGTGCAGAAACTTTTTTTTCTTCTTTCAGTCACAATGACTTTGACCTTTACCTCAAAATTTATGTCTTTTTCCTTATCAAGCGTAAGTCAACCACAAAGTTTGGTAAATGTAAATGGTACTGTGCATAAGCAAATTTTAGTAACAGAGAGATGGACAGATAGAGTAAATACACTGCACCTTATAAACGGCATTAAAAATATCACTCATAGTGTGGGAAGTGACTCAACATTAGTGTTACGTATATGTAATTAAATTGCTTGTGTGTTAGTTTTAAAATTCTTTTTTATTTTATTTTTGTTTCATTACATTTTATTGTAATGATTATTTTCACGGGATTTGATATTCTCCTTCAGTAATTCTATTTATCTAAAACGTAAAAGGTGTTACATTAGCATTATCTTTAGCTCACTCTGGTACGCCGTTATGTGTAAACATTAAGCGAAAACGACTGGCTATTGCCAAGGTCAGTTCGATCTACGTGTAGTCTGAATAAACAATGTTTTATTTTTAAATTTATTTCAGAGTGAGAATCTGGATAGGGCTGTTCTTGTACGTGACAAATTTCATATTTTCTATTGCGTTGTTCAAGTGTTAAGAGACCATGTGACCTATCACGCAAGAACAGGATGATATTTTAGTTGGATTTAATACTCTTTCTGAGAGCTTTTCAGTCAGCTGTATTTTTAAAACTCTGAGGGCTCGAAAGGTTTCTATTGTTGAAACCAGATTGTTTTTGAAGTTCATTTGTTCTTGGAATTTAATAGTTTATTCTCTAGAAAACTAAACAAGTGTATTTTTTTATAAAAATTCTGGGAGAAAGAAATTCAGTGGAAATTTATTCTGGAATTATTCGGAAACATAAACTGTGATTCAATTGAGGAATTGTTGCCATTTGTACAATGACCAGATCTGACGTCATTGCCTTCCACATTGAAACGTCGTCGAGATTCAAACCTGGATTCTATTAGAACTATTTAGTGATAGGACTTGTATTTTTCAATCTTAGGATTAAATTTTGGATTTTATTCACAAACCGTAAGTCCTAGTTTCCAATTTTTACATTGTTTTCTAGGGAAATAAATTGTTTTGTTAAAATATACAAAGCTTGTTGCCTTCACTCTTTTCTCTTGTTATTATTGTACGAGCCTACAGTAACAAGCTAGTGTAGGTAAACCCCACCAAATTACCTAACAGCAGTGACTTGTGAACAACAGACTTTCACTGCATGATCTTATCCCATGGGTAGAAATGATAAATTATATCTAAGACTTGGCAGACAAAGTGAACCTTAAAATATTTAAAGGGCCAACCATATGACTGGAAAGATATGATTTCAATACTGTCACTGTTTTTTCCTTGTTTATTTTATGGTATCTTTACACAATTATTGGTCATGATCAGGTACTGCATACTGACAGGAAAAAACAACAAAACAGTTGGAGCCCCAGTGGCCAAGTCATCTAAGGCACTTGGATTTACAGAACACTCACATCTCACCTCTGTCCATGTGGGTTCTAGTCTTGACTCAGCCATGTGAAAAGCGTGCCTGTAGCTACCTGTGGGATGGTGGTTCTTACATGGGTTTTCCCAAGTTCTTCCTCAAACAAAATATACTGGCTGCCATGTATAGCCTATCATGTGCTGAAAAATGGTGTTAAACCACAAAACCCAACCCAAAGAAATAGTCAGGCACTGGTTTATTGTAATCAATTCAACCTAAGGGTGTAATCCAGCAGAAACTGAATTGAATGTCACAAACTGATGTCACAATGAAAGTTTCCATGTCTAAGAAAAATATTTCCCAAAGTCATATAATTCTGTTATCAGTGATATATCAAAAAATCTTGTAAACTAAGTTGATATATATCACAAACGGATGACACAAATTTAATCTGTATAAATTTTTATACATAAAAAACAGCACTGGAAATATCTATCAGTCTGTGTGGTTGCATTTTATTTTATACCCAAGGCAGCAAACAGAAAATTTGCCTCTTAACTAAAATATCAGCCTGGGTCACATGCATTCTCTAACACGAGTATTGATCTTTTAACAGTTGTGAAATGTGTAGAAACTTAAGTCTAAATACATTTTTTTCACTACTCAGTAAATGCAATGCTGCTGACTTATTGACAGTATCATCAAGAATGCCCTAATGAATGGTTTCCCTTAGTCATATCTGATTGGTTAAAACCAATTATTAATGGTGACAGCTTGCTATTTCAGTGTTTCTAGGTTTCTAGGTTAGTTAATACTAAAACAAATACAGCCACCTATTAAGCTTTAATCATGAACTGTGATTAATACACTACACTTTGACACATTAAAAATTGATTAATGTTTCTAATTGCTACACTGAATACAAACTGGCTTCTCTACAAAGTAGATCTATCACATACTGGCCATTAAGTCTTATAACCAAGAGTGAGATTGTCCAGGCCTATCTGAGAAATTACTACTGCAAGCAAACCTGTTCTTTTTTCTCACACAATGATTAAAAATTGCTCATGTGGCCTATATCTCAGAGTGAAATTATCATTAAAAATTATACTAACTTTTGCTACATTTGTTCATCCATAAAATGAAGGCAATCAATTGCAGTAACACCAAAACAATTAAATGTCATGAATTTCAATTCCCCTTGCTCTGTTCACAACAACACATCATTTTCAGTGCATTTTGCATAAACGCCAATTAAATGAGCCATTATAGTAAAGTTTACTCCTTGGATTTATTCAAAACTTCCCCCCAAAAATGTGAAAGCAAAACTTTCTAAGTAAAATTATCTGCCCATATGACTATAGGGAAGCAAAGATAACCAAAGTCCATCCTTGCCTTTGTTATATAGTGGGGATGATCCAAAAAATGACTATACTATCCTGTGTAGCTCCTATGCATTGGTTTTAACTAAGTGGGTGGATCAAATCATATTTAAAACTTCTGTAAATAAACTCTAATTACAAAATTTTTACCCTGAAATGATGTCTACTTACTATAATGCTGATATGTAATGCACTGTAATTAGGAAAAGTGTCTGTACTTACAGCTACAGTCATTTCTGAATAGCACTTTTTGTTGTGAGATCATCTATCATTAAATCATTCAAGTTCTTAAGGTATGGATCAAGTGTGGTATATCATGTGATGAACTCTAAAAAGACCATCCTCTGAGAGATAATATTTTATTGATATAAGGGTTGATCTCTAAAGTCATGCTTAGCTGCATCTTATGATGTATTATTACCACTAGTTTATCAACAAGAATAAGTTAAATGTTAATAAGCTGAATTATTATATTCATTTATTTCATTTACAAGGAATGTTTATGTGCCCCCACACGTGTAAATCTTGTATGTATTTATCTCATTTATCATCAGATTTCTTAACGACAGAAAATTAAAAACACAAAATGTACAATCAAACTTATCAAACCACTTCTGGAATAGTGCAAATTTAGTCTCTTACGATAGATATCTTTTAATGGAAGTGTGCTGAATTTTAAGTAGTGCCTTCTATACACAAGTCATTTAGAAGAGCTGATTATGCCTAGCATATTTGTCTAAACATGTTATCATACATTATTAAGTAATTCATGGACCAACTGATGTTCTCTTTCTCTAGTTCTATACCATACACTCAAACTAAGAACAATTTCTTCTTACCATAAACAAATTCCTGCACATCTCATCCTTAACAAGGCAGAGCAAAGAGTTGTATTGACTGATATAGTCGGCACCAGTCTCCAAAGCAACTGTAAGCAAGCTAAGACCCATATGGATCATCACGTCAGTGTTGTGGCGATCTAGCAGATTGGTCAGTGATATCAAGAAGCGGAACAGTTCTCGTACACATGGAAGATTGTAGGGTATTAGTGGGCCACTCCCTGTGAAAAATTAAAGTTTCCAAAATAATTAGAGCATTTATGCAATGTGTAGTATCTGAAATGCATTTATGACCAAGTACAAGTCTTTCATCTTTGTATAAATTGCTAAGTGTTCTATATGTGTATATTTTATGATGTTAAAAACATTGAATCTAAAATGCACTTTAATGCCATGATTGGTTGGTAGCTTCACATCAGAGTGGTGCATCATGGATGAAAAAGTATGGAGATTCCGTACTTTCACAAACATGGCAGATTATACTAATCTGCAGTCACACGAGCACTGAAGTGTAATGCAGTTGTCATCAAACGAAAGTTATAAAGTACAAAACTCATGATGGATGCAATATAATAGAACAGATGGACATGGAAAACAATATATACCCATTGAATCAGAGCTGGCAGGAGCCTGAAAAAAAAAAACATGAAACAAAGACCAGTCCAATTATTATGCATAAATATATGTGGGTTCAATATATATAAAACTCTCGTGAAATAACTTATGATAAAAAAAGAGTGAAATGTTACCCTCTCTGTGATGTGGGTGGGGTATGAATTTGACCCCCTGCTGATTTACAAAATTTTCTGGTGATGTAGGAACATGGATAACCTCACGAGCTTCAACAGGTGCTCTTGTTGGGTTCTGTGAGTCACCCTCAGTGTTCATCTCAAGTTCACTGCCTGAATGTATGTAGATGTCATAATTAGGAATGGTCAATGAAAGGTGCTCTGATGATGACCGATATCCCTCAGACAGATCAGTTTGAGAAGTACTAGGCTGGAGTTGTCCCCCTTGACAATCCTGTTCCAAAGCATCTTCTTCACACTTTGTGGAACTCTAGCTCAAATGAGACAAAATTTCCTTCACAAATTTTGCAATATCCATGATAGTTGGGCAATAAAATTAAATAATGCAAACACAGCTTTGTGATAAATGATGAATCCTTTCCTAAAACAAATACTTCTGACTTGCATCAATTTCTTCATTCAAAATAAAAAGTACATATTATTCCTATCCGTTAGAAGTGAACAGAACTTAATTTGATGTGAAATTAACTAAATTTACCACATGATTAAAGAGCCCTTTTATTCCAATAAAACATGTGACACATAGTTATTATAATCCAGCCTAAATGTATATTATGTGTAATAATAAACAGATACATTTGTTGGCTGCACATATTGAGGACTTTTTCATACATCAAAGAATACAAGTACAACCATTCTACAACAAGGAAAGGCAGCCAAAAACAAGAAAATAATTACATAAATTTTGATTTACACTTTAATCTCAAACCCTTATAATAATCATTTTTCAATCTACTATAAAATGACACCTAAAAACAACTGCAACATAACTTAGGGCTGTTCAAGTAAAACATATAACCCCCCAGGGGGAAGGCACTTTCAAATTTAACCAACCCACAACAGAAGCAATTTAAAAAATTGAGAGATCCACCATCAGATATGTTTTAATAAAAAAACACTGTCCCCTATAGAAGCATATTTTTTTTTTACATAATTTCTGGCTATGGGTTAGTGGGTGGTAGAAACGATTTTAATATTGGGTTGGGGATAGAAGCGACTTAAATGACAGCTGGCTGGAGGTAATCTACTGAATTCTCATAGATCATATAATCTACTGCATTATTTTAATTTGTATTCATTCATTATAATAAATCTTTTGTCCTTTTGTTTGTTTGTCTGTCAGCCATGTATGTCTCTGATACTGTGAAATCAAAAATTTTCTTGGTGGCTTATTTGTAGATGTCATTGATCAGACCCTTAATACCTACTAACTTAATGTCCATGAATATAGATTTTATATTAGGGATTTCTATTCTAATACAGAAATCATGAATTTGTATTCTTACTAAACTGTGTGTTTACTAAAGTGATCACTATGTTTTGCTGTTTTTCTTTGTTCACAGGCATGCTGCTTTTGATTAAAATAATAGTTAAATCTTGTATTGCTTTAAATGTGTGGCCAGATGCTATGATTCCCTTGTTATTATTTTTTTCAATAAATGTTTTGGTAAAATTATAATACATGATTTGTCAGAAAAAAATCATTAATGCCTGTGAAAGCAATGTCGCATTATTTCTGCCTACTTTTACACTATATCATTTCTTGTAAGAACACATATTTCAGTTACCGACATCTTATTTTTATGCCTTGACGCAAGACTAATATAAAGTTAAAAAAAAATAATATAGCAAGTCAAACATTTTAATATCATAGATTTTAAAAAATAGATGAAAGTAGAGGAATCATTTTTCCCCAGAGTACTTGTAAAATCAATGTCATTGCAGTTAACTGTATTGTCAACAGCATCATCATCATCACTGACGGCCTAGCAGTAACATTCTGCACTTTTAATCCAGTTGTCACAGGTTCTATCTCCCACTTCTAGTCTTTCATATGAGACTTATACCTATGGTCTGAGGGGCCTTCATGGCAGAGTACAAGATGCTTGTCTTGTGATACAGATCTGAGGGGCTTCCATGGCAGAGTGGTACATGATGCTTGTCATGTGATTACTTGCCTCCAATGTGTAAATGAGAATGTTGCCAGTTACTTGTGGAAGGTCAGTGTTTCTACATAAGTGGTGTTTGGTGTCTCAAAAGTACTTGGATTTTCTTCAGCAGTAAAACTGGCTGCCATATATAGATTGTCTTCATCTGAAAATGGTGTAAAGGCCATAATGATCTATCAAAACCGGAGATCTCATGCCTAAATAACTCCGGCTGTTGGAGATAAACATCAAATCAACAGAGGCTCCATGTGCCCTAGTGTACTAAGGTGCTTGCTTTTACAGATCACTTGCACATCTCACGGAGTTTTTGTCACAGATCAACCAATTTGAGTCGGTGGTCTTTCAGGGTTCTTCCTCCACCTAATATACTGCTAAAACCCTCCAAAAAAAAAAACCAAACTAAATCAACCAACTAATTAACTGTGGCAACAGCAGCAAAGGTACTAGTCCATCATTTCTGCCACAGCTGTATGAGTTTATAAATTCTGACTCCAGTAATTTTTTTTAGACCTTTGAATATTGTCAATTATGCCTTTCTGACCATTACCTAAAAGTCATCATCAGTTGGTACAAATGGATTTTTCATGATGAGCATATGAAATGGAAAAGTCTTGAGCAGTCCTGCATCACACGCTGCCGAAAAGTTTACATTTTAGCTCACTTAAAGTTTCTCTAACAATGTCCATTGTTCCAACCAGAACTGTTATAACTTATTCAAGCTATATTTACCAATATCTGGAGATGTGCATCTGTAATAAATATTTGTAAAAAAATATGAGAATGCATCAGTGTTTTTCAATGATGCATTTAAACTGAGTAACAACCAGGATCAACATACCAAGAAATGAAATTATTCACATCTCTCAGGCAGAAGTACAGTGTATAATCATAATCTGCCAAAAGATTTTTCAATCTTTAAATATGCCAAATTCTTTTCCAACCATACTGATTCAGTGGACATAATCACCAGAATGGACAGAAACAGACCAGAACAGATATAACCAGAAGGTTGAAATCTATTTGAGTAGCTAAATTCACGTGATTTAATTAACTGTACATCCTTTATTGTCTTCCCTTTGATGTAATTTCTTACTGAAGCTGAGAAAATAATGTTGCACACATCAAAAAAGAGGCACACTTCTACACATTATTGTTGTTATTATACTTCTCCATTCCAGCCTGTTCTTATGATCTTGTCCCCCCACATACTGTTTGTCATGTTTATGATATGTATCTAAATTTGTCACTTACTTTTCCTACTACTATACTAATTGTGAATATGCATGTCAATGTGAAATGCAATGGGGAGACTAAAGCCAAGATAGAAAACCTCTACATTTCTGAATGTATTCTGCTTGGATTCCATGTTTCTGCACAAAACTCAAGAGTTCAAGACTTGTTGTACTAATTCAGTTCCCATTGTAAACCTGTGCAAACACCATGATATTAAAATTCAATAACTTAAAATTTCAAGTACTCATGATCAAATTTGTATCAGTATAGACACATCTATGATGACAGCTTCTGTGAAAAGAAAACCATCACAGCTGCACCATTTTCTGAATCTACACAAATTTGAAATGTGTGCTTTCAATACTACACCAAAGAATCAGGTGCTGATTTCAGTAATGAGTCTTCCAAACTCAGGTCTGTAAAGGGATGGAAATTATGTTAATAAAACAATGTCCCTGACTTTTATCAGTTACAAGTGGGGCAAGCTCTCAAAAGATTCTTTTTACTAAAATCTTACTTTCATTAGCAACCGATCAGGGACAGTCAAACCATGTATACTCTATTTTATCTTCACTGATTTATAGTATGGTTCACGTTCTTTCATATTTGTAGTAATGTGAATCCTTCAACAATTCTCAATGGTTGCATGCTTTTTTTGACCATGCTGACTGGACACACTGTAAGATAATGGGCAATTAACAGAAATACCATGGGATAACCAGAGACCAATAAAATCAAATAAAATGGTCAAGTTATTTCCCCTGCAGGGATGCTGCCAGGATTTCAGGATTTAATCTAAGTTTTGTGTGTGTGATGATCTCCAATGAGGAAGTGGTGGCGGGAGGAATAGCCATTGTTAAACATCTCCCTAATACTTAAATATCTGTCACTCTTTCTTTCTGTTCCACTCTGTTAAGGCTCTACTGAAATCAAAATACTCAAAGAGATGTCATCTTTAGTTGTATAGTGATTATTGCTGTGATGTCATTGGGCATGGTCACGTGGTTGTGGTGGGATATTGGTTGGGATGGCAGAAAGACCATAGGCTTACTCCATATTTGACAGCTAATTATGATATTGTCAAAAGAATTAAACTTTTCTAACAATTCAGTTGGACTCAGATTATATACTTGATTCATAGTCAATGAAAAGGTTCTAAAATTGATGTGTTTATTTTGGAGCCATGTTCCTCCGTCTCATTCAAGATCTGAACATACCAAAGGTGTAATTAGAACAGTTGCATCCTAAATTACTATCATGGCAACTTTAAATGTTATTTAATGTGAGACTTTAATGCCAGAACTCATAGCTTGAGTGATTTTTGGGTTAAAAAAATGAATTTCTTCTCAAACAACTCAGTTTGGTGCAGATTACATTGTTTTTTAATTCTTGTTGTGTTAAAATTGCACAAGAAACAAACAACATCAGATCAGGAAATTAATACCACTTGGGAAAAACTGATAGGAATATGCAGAAGTAATGATAGTATTATTTAAATGAAATATGTGGTTACAATACGAGTGCTGGTTCTATAACTTTGCAAAATACATCTTGTACAACTATTCTGTTGTTTCTAACAACACTCTATAATATGGTAATAATTTTTGCACACATGAAGTTGACTCACTTTTTACTTTAGTCCCTTGCTAATTAATAGTTTCAGATTTTACAACAAAACTAAGCACATTATACCTTTTGACAATAATACATGATCACAAATATTTAGATTGTAAGAAAATAGAAGTTACAATTTGATTAAAAGTATTGGTACCAGTAAAACTAATGGAGATGGTAAAAAAGAATCAGGATGAACATGTTAGTAGTATAGTAAAGAATCCATATATCAGAATGACATCAAGTATTTTTTCATCAATTTCCTCATTAGTTAATGACATTGCTTCAAAATGCTGTGTACTAGATAGTAGTAATCCAATTTGTAATACAAATACCAAATGATGGCTTGGAAATAAGTGCCAAAACATCTGTAGAAAATATCAACATCCTCAAAATAAACATAGGAATAACCAAACACAAACAGGACAAATTTTATCCATCTTGCTTTGAGTTTACACATTTCAGTCAGTTCCTTATGTTTAATGTCATTCAATTTTTGCACACAGAGAGTATGTACTTCATTTAGTAATACATCTGCATGATTACAAAATTAGTCTCGTTATTCTTTAGTTGCCATAGTGGTTCTGCCAACTAGAGATCTACACACACTTATGTTGTATGGGGATTCTCTGATGTTCCCTATGAACATTAATCTGTTGATTGTTTCTGAATTTAATATGATCCTCCACCTCTGTGTACGAATATTATTCTGTGCTGAGAACTCCCTTTCATTGCCTGCTGTCTGAAACGCATATGCATGACTAGCTTGAACAAGTTACTGTTCTTTATGTTTGTGCAATTTTCAACATCTCACAGGTATGGCCCCATGGGTATTCTCTCTTTGATATCTCTGTTCCAAAAAGAAAAGTTTTCACTAACATTAACACTGCCAAAGATTCACTTCCTTGAATCAGTACTTTGCTGCCTCTTATGCCAGATTTTTTTCTCTTCCACAATGCTGTATTAGGGTTTTAAGTCCAACATTCCCCCAGTCTGCTTGTTCAGACATGGGTATCTTGAATAAATATAACTGGCATCCTGTTCATCCAACATGTACATTGGATTCGCACTCAACATCAAATTTGGGCTCAAAATCACACACTGGTATTTCCAGTGTCATTTTCCCAATGTCCAATAGACTGATATACAGTAGTCCCCCTCTTGAACGGCCCCCCTGACCAGTGGCCACCCGCTCCTTACAGCCAGAATCCGACGGCACCGACGAGTTTGTGTTCAAAAGTACCCCTCACAAAAGGCCACCCTGCTAACACGACCAGCATATTAGTGCAAAAATATAAAATTTACCCCTCACAAGCGGCCGCATTTTGTTTTGTAATATGTATCCAAAACCAATTTTATTCATAATGTGTGTTAAGTATTCCAATTTCTGTTTCCCGATATCAGGTTTTCGTTACTGAAAGAAGTGTTGACTAAAGTACATGTACCACTAAGGTTAATATTTTATATCATTTACGCCTCACAAGAAGCCATATTTATTCCATAAAGCCGAGAAAGACTCAAATTTTAATCCATACAAAAAGGTAAGTACACGTAATCTGATAAGCCTTACTGCTGTGTTATCATGAGATGTCCAGTTTAATCACTCTGATAACTGTTAGGATTACATATATTGAACTGTAGTAACAGCTGAGAAGTGGCGGTATTGATGTACAATACACAAGTCAGCGGAAAAATGGTTTGATAGCCTTTATGGCTTCCCTTAATAAGATGTTGAGCTTGTTCACTTTCATAATTAGTGGCTATTACTACTGACAATAATTGTCAAGATTACAAATCCTAACGGGCGCAAGGTGCTATTGTTCAGATTGAATCTGCGTACATATCGAAGCCGTTTTGGCTTCTCTCACTTAGTGTAGAGAAATGTAAACACAAATAGGGTACCAGACTGTGACTAATGAATCACTTGAAGAGATCGCTGCCTTTAAAAAACACATGGCATTTTGTTTAAATGCAGAAAAGTTGTTTAATCAGTCTTGTAGTTGGCAACACTGATGATTACAACCGGATGTAATTATCATAACAGGGTCAGCATAGTCTAAAAATAGATTTCTGCAGACACACACACACAGAAATTAGCCTTGAACAAAACAGGGTACCAGACAAAGACTGAAAAATCACGTGACAACACATTCCTTTACGAAGAAGGCATTTCGTCCGCTCTGCAAAAGTTTTGTCTGCATAATTAAATCACATACAGTTAGCAACATCTGAATAAATCATTACCAAACATTAACATGGCATCACATAAATGGAGACGATTATTTTAGAAAAAAGTTGGTTATTCTACTCGACGACATCGGGTGAGGTGGGGAGGGGGAACTTGCCGAACATTTTAGGTAGAAAAGACTCGAATAAAACAATTTTATGTTGAAAAGACTAGAATAAACAACACTGTAACCGATAAGGAGGTTATTCAGCAGCAGTGGGAAAATGGAGCAAATGGAAAGAGAATTATGTATGTACCAAGATTTAAATGATGTTTTTGAATGGTTCTGCAATGTGCATGACAACAACACTCGCTCGCATATCACGCTTACTCCAAGAATAAGAACTATTAATGCATATTCAGTTGAAATAAGTCTATTATTATAACAAGATGAACCTTTTAATAATTAATGTTACTTTTGAAACGAGGAAATTAAATGCTTTGAAGAATGTAGCTTTCTTACTGCGTACATTACATATACTACTCACAAAAAATTTATTCCCCCTCTGGAAAGGCCACCCGTCTTATAAGGCCACTTTCCTGGTACAGAAGGGGTGGCCGTATAAGAGGGGGACTACTGTACATGAAATTCATTGTCATCATAGCTATCACCAGCCAGTATTTCCCGACTGAAAACGTCATCTGACGATAATCCCTGTTGTGATTCAGCCATTTTGGTTTCCTGTGTGGCCCTTATTTGAAACACGCATTTGTAAAATTATCATGATGAAAGAAAGGTTAAAATTACCATAAAATGCTTGTTCCAGTGCCCAATAAACCAATCAAATTTAGTTTAACAGCCATTCATGT
The DNA here is from genome assembly GCA_016617855.1 of Megalonaias nervosa. Lineage (NCBI taxonomy): Eukaryota > Metazoa > Mollusca > Bivalvia > Unionida > Unionidae > Megalonaias > Megalonaias nervosa. The sequence continues at coordinate 69,526 of JAECUM010092849.1, read as the reverse complement.
CGAACTGAAGTATCCAGCAATTTTAATGTTTGCCTTCCTGAATCTGGATGTTGCATCAAATGCTGTGATACTGCTACTGGCAGCAGAATTACGTCGCGAAATGCACTTTTAAAGTTAAAAGTTGAATAAAAATTGCATCCTGCGCAAAGCACATTTTATATCAGCAACGTTGACTTAATTTGCGGAATGTGTATCACTGTTTTAAAAGTATGTGAATTCGTACAAATTAGGTGCACTCGCGTGTACTGGCATGATTTTCTGACCCAATGTTTTATTCATGTTAGACCGCTAGGAGGGGGTTAGATGCGATTTTAAATATATATTTGGTTTTTTTTCTTTTCTGACAACCCCACCAGCGATTTCTCATTTTGTTAACACAACCCACAACTGAAGTGATTTTCCTAATCAACCTTCCACTGTCAGAATCAAAAGAGTTTGAAACACAACCTCCTACAGAAGTATTTTGCATGCCGCTAAGCCATATATGTTTTACTGGAACAGCCCTTATAGGAGTTATGAAGGATAAGTTATAATCACGAAAAGCCTATTTCTTTTTTGCACACATTTCAATTTAAAATAGCAAAAAGACTAAATGTGTGGATATGATATAAATAGAATTAATTTACTGATAGTGAATTGTCAAGAATAAGGTACATGGATGTAATTCTGACACACAATCTGTTGTAAAACTGTGAATCACATCTGCACATATTTCAGATTAACATAAGGAACAAGTTAAATTTACATTTCTTTTTAACCGTGACTGTGCTAGAATAAATTAATAATAAACAAAGTACATGCAAAAAGAGTGCCCAAATTTGAATCTATATAAAATTGTAGTACTGTTTACAATACAAGTCCTGGAAGTAAATTATTACACATTGTGACAAACAGTCACAACTGCTGAATGACGAGTGGCATCAATGACATCAAGCTAAGAATAGTAACTCCACTCATCTTTACACAAGCTTTGTTGTGTTTTCTATCCAAAATAAGTAGTCACTATTTAAAATCATAATTAAACTACCATTTACCATTTAATAATCCAAGTGACAAATAGGATGTGTTTAATCAGATAATTTTAATGATGTTTTTCATCAGAAATTTTACTTCCTAAAATTTGACAAGACTTGACATTTAATAATATTCTGAACATAGTTTAATTGAGGACTGTTCCTAAATCTGGATATTTTAAGTTGACCAATTAAAATCAAGTGGCTTTTGGAATTTTTGAAAAACAATATGTCTTCCATCCCCTTTTTAACTATGACATAGTCCTGAAAAGAATAAAGGAAATGTATGCAAATATTCTCACCTCAAACCCTTCTGTGATATCAATGACACCACCTCCTTCAACTGGGGTTGTAGCAATACTCTCACGACTAGCACTGACATAAGCTATACCATTATCCACCAAACTGTCTTCCTCATTTTTTCCACCCTCACTTATGATGATGCAAGGATCTGAATCTCGGCAACCATCAGAAACTTCGGCACCTTCATTAGCCCCAAGGACATTCTTGTCCTCTTCTGGTAGGTTTGACTCCATGGTAGTTGTTGACTTGAGGTTAGAGGAAAGACTGGATGGAGGATTGACTTTCTTTTGTTTAAGCTTTGGGGATTTCTTTCTTTTTCCTAAATGAGAGGAATCTACACGTCCAGTCCTCATTTTCAACTAAAATAAATAAAATATTGACTGTAATATATTCAACAGAAAACTGGAGTGTAACAACCTCTCATAGGCACCAACCATGAATAGTTTGATTCTTACACATGCTGACAAGGCTGATTCCCTTTTTCATCAGCTTAAAAGGAATGAATGGAAAATATTAATGTCATTAATTCCATACACAATTCAAAAGATATGACCACTTGCAAAAGAAAATTTTTTAATATGAAATTCATAAGGAATATATTTTTAACACATACTGCATGGAGGGCTCAAAATTAGCAGTAATCCACAATCCTAAGGCAGATAAATTAAATTTCCTGACAGATCAGTAGTTTTCACAATTTCAATGTTCCAATGGTTCGTAAAATTTCAGTCGTCACCTGTCAGTGTTGTTCATGCTATCAAAACTAATTTTCAAAAAATTGGAATGATTGGATGCTGTCCAATTTCCCTTGAAGCTAACTGCCTAAATCCTCTGCAATTCAATTGTCCCTAGAAACTTTAGTGTATTAGGGAACAGACAGTAAGCATATAGTAAAATTATATCCATGGCAAAAAAAGGTTTGAAAATTTCAATGATAGTACTATCAATGTTAGATATTGCATCTTACTTAAATTAGAACTGGATAATTTACAAATGTTTGTATACGTTTATGGTAAAAATTTTGGTATTGCCCTGGCTGTATACCAACTGTGATGTCTTTGAAATTATTTCTGTCACACAACTTAAAATAGTGTTGTACCTAGATCTGTGTGGGCCTGCAGGTTATCCCCCCTTGAATGCAGCAACTAATCTAGAAGATACAGAAGATCAATCTTTTAATGGACCTTAACATGGTTCAGACCAACACTGCAGGAAAAGTGACACCTGTATTACCATTTGCAGGCAAACAAAATCAAAACTTCTTTTTAAAATGTCTGTATGATCAAACTTAACACAATGCTAAAGGAAGTGACAAAATATGAGAATGTTTGTATAAGAAAGACATGTTTACCTTCTTCATGTTGGCACTCCATTTTGGATCCTCCTTAAACTGTGGTAATCTGGAGAAAAGGAGCTGAACCATATCCATCAAAGTGTGTTCAGCAGATTTCCGCAGCAGCTCTAAAAAAGAAATCAAGTTGAAAAGGTATTAAATACACATTTCCAGATGAAATTTTCACAATATATGACAATGAACATTTTGTGTTTCAAGTTTAAGCTGCAGCAAATGTCCTCCCACATCACCACATAACTTAACATTTTTGATCATTCAACAGATACATTTCTAAATAGGCTCCATACAATCAGATGTGCGACTAAAAGACAGATGCATTCATAAGAACAGACAATTTCAAATACAGCAAAATGACATATCTGGAAAGGGCTATGCCTGGCAATACTGAAAATGATATAGCAAAAAGTATTTTATTTATAATCTGAATTGTGGCCAATGTTCCCCTACCTCAAAGGCCATGACCTTCTATTCTGTGACCTTAACCACAACCTTTCATGTCAAGTATTACTTTGAGTCTTCAGTATTCCTGGAAGATACCAATTTTTCTTGCAAAATTTTTATTTCAATAACACTTGCCCAATCGTAATACCTTAGGAGTCCTATCGCTACCTCCCAAATCCAGCTTTCCTAGCTACACCTAATAGCTATGGGAGATAAATGTTGTCTGGCCACGTGTGGCAGTCCAAGTGATCTCCCCTTGATATAAGTATTATCACAAAGTCCAATGTGCATTGCAATTACTACAAGAGCCGAGTGGATGCTCTCCATGTAGCATGTAACTTCGGGGAGGCTGGAATAGTGCATCCATATTATGATTGGCTAAGTATTACAAAGAAACATCTTACTAGAAAAATTGGCTTCTTCTTCAAGTACATTACTAGATCACAATATCTTAGAGGAATAGGTAAGCAGTGAAGGGAGTTATATCCAATTACCCTGGAGAGACCATTTCTAGTCCCCTAATGTATGTGAGACAGCTTCAAGATTAAGAACCGAGCTGGGGGCATAGACTCTGAAAGCCAAGACATGACTTGTGGAATAGGGAAAATTTTCCATCCTGTAAATTCAACTGAAAAGTCATCATGCAACATCCTTAAGATGCTGCTGAATGACCCAGAAAGGCAGCATGTTGTGCAGAGGGCAATATACTCCACTAGGTCTAACTGAGCCTTCTTGGATAAAATATCCTTAAAGAAAAAGCTAGATAAAGTTGTCTCTGACCTCCCTCTCATGGTCTGTATAATGTCAGCTAGGAAAGTTTCTCCTGAATGCGACATGCCCTAACTTCACAAGTCAAAATGTGTAACAAGTTCATATCAATTTGGGTCAATTCTCCATATCCAAATAGATAACCCATCCTATCCAGGAGAATAAAGCATGCACTGAGATGTCATCCTCTTCCTCACTCACAGGTAAGAATACATAGGATCTCCTTCGTTGCACTAGGTCAGTTCTTTTCAGGTACAACTTCAGAGCTCTCACATGGTTCTATAGACAACCTTGAGATGAAATCAAAATCTGACCAAAAATCTGAGAGAATTTTCTTTTGTCTTGTATCATCTCTGTTGTGATGATGCAGTGTGTCTGAGAATGTGGAACAGTAACTTTTATCATGATTAGAGCTGTTTCTCTTCAAAGAGCCAAAGCAGAAGTTACTTATTTGAGGTAATGATGCCTTAAGTGGAGAAATGTATTCTTGCTCACATAATTGTTAGAATTTTCTACCTCCGCTTGTAAGCTTTAAAAGTGGAGGGTCTTCTTGCTTGAGCAATACTCTCCAAGACTTGTTCTGCTAATTATTTGTTGTTGAGGGTTTGTTTAATATGATCCAGACATGAAGGTTCAACAGCTCTGGATTTTAGTGAAATGCCTGTCATCATGGTTTCTTGAGTAGAAGAAGAAATGTCTATACTTCCTTGGGATTCCTGCTGTTATATTTATCAAGTTGTTTATCTACAACTTTTCCCACTTGAGGGGAGCAATCATGATGATGCAACACTCCAATTCCCGTTTTTATAATATCTTTGGAATTAGAGGTATTGGAAGGAAAGCGCATGCATCCAAGTCATTCGAATCTATGGAAAGAGCATCAATTGCCCAGGCAATCGGATCCAGGACTGGTGAGACAAAAGTGAGTGTGTGTGTGTGTGTGTGCGTTTGTAAAAGGCGCGAAATGGGGACATCAGTGCGAATACACACCAACAGACTGGGGACACACCTCGTAATGGGGACGTCTCCGTTTTGTAATGTCGGCTTAAATGGAATGCCAAGGTCTTATTTAATGATACAAACTGTATCTAAGCATGTCCCTGTTTTGTTGGTATTTTTTCACATCATGCTATACACAACAATACACACGTCCCACTTGACTCAAAACCTTGTGTGTATCAGTCGGAAAACTGCATCCCTGTTTACGCGGTAAAAATTCACACTGTTTTGCTGTTGGCTTGCGCACTTTGCTTCCGAAAAACTCGCTGAAGATGGTATCAAGAGCTAACAGGATTTAAATCATTTACGTAAACAAAGACAAATATAAATAATATATTTTCTATTTTAACACAGAGCAATATCGATATACATGTTTATTAATGGATAGTCCAATGTTCATAACACATTTCGCCAAATTAGATCGGGAACGCAAGAAAACTGAATAAAAGGTTGGATTTATTTATGACAAAATGGGAAGTATGTGCATAAGGTGACATTACTGCAGTATTTAGATTGAATTGATTTCTATTTAGAATTAAAATACATACTTATTGAATATCCCCTATTTGACGGTATAATTTCTAACACTGTGTATATGTGTGTTTCCCCGTTCTGATGGTAAAGATTCTCATACAGTGTTTCTTGGAAATCAACCACAAATCAATTAGAAATGACATGTATATATCAAATGCATAGTAAAACAGATCTTTATCACTCATAATTTGTTAAAATAAAAATGTCCCCGTTCTGATTGTAAAAATCATATGTCCCCATTTTGTAGGTTTTATGTGTGCATGCGTGTGAGATTTGGAGTTTTGACATAGCTTTAACATTTTTTCAGTCATATTGCTACGATGTCTGCAGTGTGGCAGTTTATAGTGATGTCTAGCACTGGGGCATCATGCGACAGACATGTAGCATGCTGTCCCACCCAATCACATTATCCTGACACCAGGACGGCCAGTCCTAACATTAACCTCTTAATGCTGAGTGCAAAGCGAGGCAGCTGTTAGTACCATTTTTATAAGTCTTTGGTATGACTCAGCCAGGAATCGAACCCACTACCTCCTGCATCTGAGGCGAACACTCTAACCACTAGGACACCAGAGTGGTCTGTTAGTTTTGCATTTCATTTTGTCATAAATAAATCCACCATCGGTTGCCCCTATTAAAAAAGAGTTGAAGTGAGGAGACTGAATTTCTTTCCACCAGGTGACAATTTGTCGCTGCTGTTAAGGTGTTTGCCAGCATCTGCTGTTTAGTACCCATGCCATTCTTGGGACAGACTTCTTCACATGTCCTCTGGGAGTCATGGTGGGAGAAGATAAATTGCTTTCTGCTTGTTGGAAGATTCAATCGAGACAAAGTCCACCATGGAATGTACTGACACGACACTTACAACCAATTGTTGTGCATTATGAAAGGACTTCCAGACCATCCATAATGAGAAGGGTTTATACATTCCTGGGACTGCAATGTCTCTACTAATGGACATCATTAGGTCTAGCAAAGATGGTAGAGCTTGTGAGCAAACTCCATCATCTCTAGAAGGATGTGGTAATACCCACACCTCTTGCATAATCTGAAATGGCACTGGGAAGATTGTCTGAAGTGGCAGCCAACCATACCAGCAGACTGTTGAAATTGGGATATGGTAACTTTCAAGCAATCACTAAGCACATCATCCATCAGGGTGGCATGTTCCATCTCTGGATCAGGTGGTAAAAAGGGCAAAAAATGGGCATTAGGTGCCTTGTGGCACTATAGTGAGTATGCCGACTGATGAGAGTGCCAGGGTTCTGATATTACACAGACATACTTGACAAAGACATTCACTCCTCTGACTTTAAGGGTAAGATCAACTGTGGTGTTGACCTGTTGTGATATGAAATGCATGATCAAATCCAGTTATGGTAGAACAATGCCATCTTATCTTCCGTGATGATGTCCAGTTCTTAAGTTGGAACATGTTATGGGGCTATTTGATCCACATAACCAGTCTTTAATTGCATGGTGCAAGACAATATCCGAGTCAGTTCATTTGATACTGACCTCGCTTACTTGCAGCTGGAAGAGACAACAGGTACCAAACCAATGTGATGTCAGGCCAATAGGTTCCAAATACAGTTTGTCAGGCTGAGTAGTTGAAGGTGGAGCTAGGACTGTATCTGTTGCCAAAAGGGATACCTTGGATTGCTTTTTGGATTGTGGGCCCTCTGAACTGTGCATCCAACATGAAATCACTGAGGTGAAATCGGCATGAAGACTAAAGGAGTCAACATCTTTCAAAGTGTGTTTCTGTGTTTTCCATTTTTGTTTTGATTGTGCAAAGGCACAATGACTTTAGTCCATCCCATGTCTAGTATGCAACCCATGCATGCTAGACATGTAATATGGTTCTTATTCACACCTTTCCATTGTTTACATTGTTGGTACTCCTACCCAGGGCTGAAAACTGTAAAAAGAATTAGGGCAGACAATAACATGCAGGTGTAGACAGCAACATATCCTGCTTTATGAATTCAAGCAATGATGTTACCAAGCTACTACACTCTATTATGTGAAGTTACCTATTAAAATGGGCCAGAGTGGCAGCCTGTACATGTAACATTAGTGAAGCATCACTTTCAGTAACTATGAAGTGGACACCAAATATACAATATATGGTGTAACCTTGCCTATAAGAAAGATCCTAACAGACTCCCTATACAGGTAATGTCTCTGAAATGTCACTTTTAGTAACTATGAAGTGGACACTACAACTATAAATTATCTACAGAAAACTTACATGTACATTATCAAAGTGGAAATTATACAGCAAAACACATGCTGCATCAGCTTCATTAACTGCTACAACTGAAGTTTTCTATAGCACAAACATTACCAGCACAACATTATAAAATTAATGACATGAATGCATCAAGCCATAAACTTGTGTTGCCATGAACTGCAATAACTTACACAAAGGTAATACAATATGAAATATATGTAAATGCGACCTTCTTTTGTTATAAGGGTGTCATACTATTAATGATGATGTGTAGCATCATTAATTTCAGGATACGCGCATGAACAGTAACTGAAAAATAAAGATCCAACACATAACTGAACTCAAGTTAATGAAGTACCAACTATATGCCATAATGACCTATTTCTAAAAGGAGGGAGTAGTGATTATCCACTGAATTCTCTCACCAAGTTTTGTGATGTGTTTGTGTTTGTGATTTGGATTTTCAATGTAGCATTTACAATTTTTCAGTCATATCGCTACGATGTCTGCAGTGTGACAGTTTATAGTGATATCTAGCACTGGGGCATCATGCTGCAGACATGTAGCATGATGTCCCACCCAGTCACATTATCCTGACATCAGGCCAACCAGTCCTAACACTAACCTCTTAATGCTGAGCGCCAAGCGAGGCAGCTGTTAGTGCCATCTTTATCAGTCTTTGGTATGACTCAGCCGTGGATCGAATCCTCGACCTCCCACATCCGAGGTGGACGCTCTAACCACTAGGCCACCAGACCAGTCTCTCACCAAGTTTTAAAATTCTAGATAGGACATATGTACTAAGCATTCAAAAAACCCATATGGTCATGAGCTTAATGCGAAAACTAACCAAAGCCAGTAAAATATGCAATGTAGGTCACAGTGACCACCTTTCTGTAAGGTGTGGTACTAAGCAAGATGCATACAATCATCTAGTCTTTGATAAAGTTTGAGAAATAAACTTCAAACAAAATTTGACCAAAATAAGTGTAGCACGACATATGAGACAAATCTGTGTACTAAGTTAACTCCTTTTCCCATGCAGTAGATAATGTGAAACCAATTCCAAACGTCTGTCTAGAACTTAAGAACTTAAAAGATAGACTGGTTGAAATGAATTGAGACTATTTTTTGTATATGTTTTCATGTGTAAAAATGCTGATGCTACTGGCAGTACAATAGCTCTCTTCAACGAGGCGAGCTAATGACAACATTTTGGAGATACTTGTCTTGTTTGGTTTTGATTGGATCACATTAGTGGCAATTAGATACTTAACTGAACTGGGCCTATGTGCAAAGTCTGATGAAGATCAACGACTGCTAACAAAGGTATAGCTCAATGCACCACTTTATACCCAAACTAGACACTACTTGAATCACTGAATCTGGTGTCATACTTGTGACACTACCACTTACCGCTGAGCCTCATTTCAAAGCAGATCCTGAAACAAGACTGCATAATCTCACAGACTGACTCATTGGTAAGGAGGACACCAGCTGGAGACAGAAGTAATGTCCTCAACACCTGAAGAATAAAAATAGATACTGGGATCTACTGTTTAACACTGCATGTATATAGTTATAGTATTACTGTCTCTCCTAGCATTCAAGTATTTTCTTTTGAAATTCATTAGAAAAATGAGCTAATTGCTAAAAGCTTACACAGCAAGAAACTACTTCTAATGCTAATATACTGAAACGTTTGGCACAGCATGATCTACAATGAGGCACCACAATGAGGTCCTGTGCAATAATTGATTACTGCTGGATTCAACCAATTTGCAGTCAACTCTATGTATTCTTTAAATAATGTGTTCTTTTGATGAGTATGTGAATTAAGTCCCAAAATGAATATTTTTCATCTGGAGGTTCCTGATAAATACTGACATGCCAGACTGACACTAAAAAGGAAATAAACTAGAAGATTGTCAACAGGACGCTAACATCCCTTCAAACCCTGCAGAGGCTCCACTTCAGTTGCATATTTTGTGCAGGGTTACATTTCTAAAGAACACTTGACATTACACTATAGATCATATTTAAAGAAAAAAAAAATCTACAGATACTCATGTTGGCATTAATTAGTTTTATTATGTATACAATGTCAGTGGGTCTCTAGCTCACTATGACTACCACAAAGTTTGAATGCAACAGTAATGAGTTAAGAGTACACCTAGTTCGAGAAAACAAAATTGTATTTATGTAGCCTGTTATGCTACTGCTGTATGTCCCACTAGTTGAAACTGAGCTAAGACCTTTGGGATTAAAAGTTTCTGAAGTAAAAACTAGAGAAAGTTGTCTTTGCCCTTGGGTTAGTCTTCTGTATGCAGAGTAAGAGCTGAGATACTGTCCTTCTCTTCTTTTAGTGGTAAAAATGAAAGAAACCTCCCTCTTCTGACTCAGTTCATTTGTGGTACATCTTCAAAATCCTTTTTGGGATCCTGTGGATGCCCTTAAGGTGCAGGGTTAAACAAGGAGAGACATTTCACAACAAAGGACTGATTCCCCATGACAAGTGGAGCCTGATCTTCGCAATGAAAACATGAGCCATCATGACTGAAATTGAACCATTATGGTGGAATTGCAGATAGTTTGGATCAACTGACAGGCATTATCCTTTTAATTCTGCCTGCTGTAGCAAGAATGACTATGAAGCAGGTTTGCTGGAGAGGCGAGTCAAAGAGGCTCAAAAGAGGTTTATTCAGCCATGTAAGAACCCCTGGTAGATACCATTTCACACACAGAACCAATGCTTTCTGTCAAGACTTAACAAAATTCATACAAGAAAATTGGAGATGTCTTCATTCTGACCTATATCCTCCCCTCCATGATGACAAAATGTTTTTCAGATCATGGAATAGTAGCCTCTGACAGTAATTGTGACTGATTTCTTCTCTTTGAAGAGCAATGGGAGGAAGTTAGCTATTTGTGGTACCAATGTGTTTCTATATGTACCACTGAGAAAAAATTCTCCATGTCCCTTCATATGTTTTCGAAGTGGTGGACCATCCTGCCCAGATGATTCTGGCCACCATTTGTTCTGAGCATTCTTTTCAGTAAGACACTGCTTGATATAAACCAAGCATGCAGGTTAAACAATTCCAGATTCGAATGGAACACCTGCATTTGCATTTGGCTGTGCTGGTGAGGAAAGGTCCATGAATTTTTTTCCACTTTATGGGAGCAATCAAAACCAGACAGTTCATGGAAGGAGTGTCAGTTGCTCATACATTTAGATCTGAGATTGGAGAGGCAAAAGTCATTAGCCGATCATAATTTCTTAAGGCTGAACCTGCATGGGAACACATGCTGTGAACCAAGTGATGTTCTCCCATTTGTTAAGACGAGGTCTTATGTATCCAAACACTGGGATCTCTTGGTCTAGCATGCAGAGCTTCATTCTCTGAGATGTGAGAATCATCTGCAGTAGTCTCATAAATAAATAGTTAGTTGCTGATGATTAGATCTACTGCCACAATGAGACTTAATATGAAATTAAATTTCTAGGCTGAGATGTGATTCTCTGAGAGAACTGAAGACAAAATTAAAATGATTCTTGACATATATTTCCAACAGGAGACACACCCAGTTCACATACATTCTGAAATCCATGCCCATGTGGGTCAATACCAGGATGATTTTCATGACCCACAAGTAATTAGGGCAAAGTCTTTCCCATACCATGGTGAAATGAGTTTATACCCCAACTGGATGTCTGAAAAGGGTGTAATGAGAACTGCATCATTTTCTGTGACACTAAGGTCAATGGAGAGAGAAACTGACATGAAAATGATACTTATCTCCAAGCATTTTGTCATTAGTGACCCTTGGGAACGAGAAAAGGCTTATTGGACCATTTCGCCATTTGTTGAATCCTTCATGTTTCTCTTGTCTCTCCCCTTAAATGAGACTCGAGGTCTCTGTCAGCCTGTTTCAGACTTCCTCTACATAACCACAGATGATCAGGTCAGTGGCTGTAATCTGTGTGGTCTTATAGTACTCCTTAGGGAAGATGGATGCTGACAAAGTGATCTCATTTCACAAGCTGTAACTGATTATATGGATTCGCAAGAATGTGTTGTTCTGCTCAGTTCAAAACATATGCCATCTGTTAGAATGACTCCCAAGCATGGCCTTTGGGATGATCAATGAAAGATTTTAGGCTTTGTTCAGAAAATGATACATAGCCATGGTTACCAAACTCAGTATGAGTTTCAATCCAGTTATGTTTTGAGGACGCACTTTCTGAGGTGAGGAGTGTTTTAACATTCCCAGACCCACAACATCTGTTGATGACTGGACCTCAGTGTGAAAAACATAAAAGTCTAGTAAAAATCCTAGTTAAAACTTTACGGTAATCAATGCTGTAAAATAAAAGGTCTACTGAAGCTCCCTATTTAACAGTGTAATAAACCAGCAATATTGCCAGTCTGTGGTAACTGTTGGAATGTCTTTCTTATCCAATAGATTAACAGATGCAGGAACTTTATAACTTACCAATGATGGACTAACTGAACAAGGAGTTCAAATCTCAGAAAATTTTAGTAACAGAAGCAAAATATTTGTTTTATCAATGCATGGAAGGTTGAGCACCTCTGGACCTCATCCAATCATGCAGAGAAGATGGCATGTGTAAGTGTGAGTCCTCAAAGACAGTGCAAGGGAACTGAAATGACACCTACTGTTTCCACCTTGTGCGCCAAATCCTGCCCATCTTGTTGACACGAGTAAATATAAAGAGCCAAATCAAGACCAAAACGTGTTACTTGAACATGCTGTGAAAAGGAGCTAATAAAAAACACATCTGCAGGGATCACACTGGGCTTCGCCAATGTCACAAATTGCGATTTTTGTTCCTTACTGGTGACAAAATATACCACCTGGCAATCTTTTTGGTAACAGCATTTTTGGCTGTTAAAAATTGTATATATAGTCTTAGGTTTGGAGTTGAGAAATTCAAAGGCACCATGACAGGAAGCTGCAAACATGGAATCCATTGTTACATAAACAAATCCTTTGTTCATATTGACAAACCACCCTAGCACGGCACTATTGTATCATAATCCATTCATGTTAATGTCTGGCCTTAGTACTCTGTGCTGTAGTATAACCCAAATAGTCATTCTACCTGACTACAGTGGTCTCCCTCATGAATGGCCCCCCTGACCAGCGGCCACCCACTCTTTACAGCCAGAATCCCTTGGCACCGACGAGTTTGTGTTCAAAAGTACCCTTCAAGAAAGGCCACCCCGCTAACGCGACCAGCTGGCACCATATTAGTGCACAAATGTAAAATTTACCCCTCACAAGCAGCCACATTTTATTATTAATTTGCCCAGAACCAATATTTAATTACGGTGAGGTAAGTAATCTGATTATCTTTCCCGATGTCTGTTTCTGGATGTCAGGTTTTCGTTACTGAAAGAAGTGTTGGCAAAAGTGCATGTACCACTAAGGTTATTATTATATCATGAAAGCTGATGTTTGCAGGAAATTGGGTCAGCAGTGTTGTGATAGAGCTTTGGGCTTCACACAGTGGATAATTTTTTTAAACTGATGATTACAACCAGACGTTTTTAATTGTCAAGATCATAACATGGTCAGATAGAAATGGGGTCAGCAGTGTTTTGATAGAGCTTTGGGCTTCACACAGCAGATTTAATTTTTTTAAATTGACAATTATGACCGATGTAATTGCTAAGATCATAACATGGTCAGACAGGCTAAAAATAGATTTTGTGGATTAACACACGCACACACAAAGAAACAATTAACATCAAACAAAACAGGGTACCAGTCATGTATCACTTCCTGTACAATAAGGCATTTTGTTTACAAACATTTCATCTGCAAAATTAAATTGCAGTATTGTACAATTAGCAGCATAGGAATAAATCATTACAAAACTTTAACATGTCATCACGTAAACGAAGAAATAATACTTTAGAAGAAAAATAAAAGTTATTTGATTTGGAGAGTTCACATGCCAAAAAATTTATGTTGGGAAGACTCAAATAAACAAGAGCGTAAAATAAGGAGAACATTCTGTAGCAGTGGGAAGATGGAGTAAATGGAAAGAGAATTATTTTAAATACAAAACAGCGTATGTACCAAGACTTAAATAACATTTCTGAATGGTGCTGTAATGCGCATGACAACAATACCCCACTCACATTTCACACCTACAAATGCGAACTATTAATTCATGTTACCTTGAAATAAATCTGTTTCTAAGACAAGAACATTTTAATAATTAATGCTACTTTTAAATGAAGATATTAACTGCTTTAAGTTATATGAAGCTTTCCTACTATATACACATATACATACACATCTCACAAATATAGACCCCCTCTGGAAAGGCCACCACTCTTATTAGGCCACTTTCCTGGTGCAGAAGGGGTGGCCGTATATGAGGGGGACCACTGAAGCCACAGTCCACCACCTCTGAAATCGGGAATGGGAATGGCTACAGTCTACCAGAAAAATGTAGCAGAAAAAATAGTTTTGCTGAAACTTCAAAGAAAACTGATTACCTTTGAAGCAGTGATCGTTCTAAACATATACTATGCAAATGAAGAAAACAAAATTCTATCTCCATCAATGCTTTACAATTATTTGATTTTGCTACAGCAATAACAAACAGGCATTTGTTTCATCCTTCAATGAGCGCTTTTAGCAGCGCCTTCAATAACACATGAACCTTCATCAGAACAAGCCGAAGACCTTTGATCACAGAAAGTCTGCAACGAACATAAATAAAAGCATTGTTTCATTTTTCATGGTGATTGGAACATATTTACTGTGCCATGAAAGTTTCCTGTTTGCAACATAAAGTTCATGCTTGCGATCGCTACCAATGGTGGTTTAAAACCCCAATTAAAGTTCCAATATTTTCAAACAATAGATATCTGGCCATCAAGTTAAATGAAGGTGGACATCTAGCAAAAATGTTAAAACTTTTTAATTTGTTCCCATGTTTTCATTTCTCTATGAATAGCCTGATCCCCTTGGTAGCCTCGGCATCATGGTAGTTGTCTCTGGCTGTTTTCATTTCTCTATGAATAGCCTGATCCCCTTGGTAGCCTCGGCATCATGGTAGTTGTCTCTGGCTGACCCAAATCTAGGCCAACTGAAGTACATGTACATGCTGCATATCAACAAATACACAGCCACATGCTATTAGGATAATAAATATCAGAGGGTGAATTATTTCAAGAAACATGTTTGTTGACAACGGGATATCGATCAAATGAGGACCACCATTTTTTATATATACATTTTAGTTTTCTAATGGGATTTGACTGATACATGAATTTTCTAACATATGATCAAATACTCGAATTCATGGACTTTTCACATGCATGTATATTATTTAACATGTTGTGGAGTGTACTGCACAAATGTAAGTTGTCAATATACAAGTGTATTTCAGACTAGTTGTCTTCATTTAATCAAAATTTCCAATTTTTTTTTCTGTTTAAATCCTAGTCTTTGATGACAGATCATCTCTTAAAAATTTCACTTGTATGCGAAATTCAATTTATTTTTAGACCCACCCACCCCAACTTATCTAAATACCCAATTATATCAACAATATTGCTTTGGTCCCAAGGATGTTACAATAAATGGATAGTACTGTATTATGAAAATGACAACATTTTTTGAAAATTAGCGACTAAATATTGAGGCTTGCGATTTTTTTTGGCGACAACTTGTTTTAAAGCAAGTGCCATCCCTGCATCTGCCTAATATAATTATATTACCAACCTTACAGTCCATTTTAATAGACACCACCTGACATTATTCATACACCAGGTCAAGTACAGAGCTGAAATGAGGTACTATAGACCTTTGGGCATGTTATTAAAATAGTGCCTGCATGAATATTGAAGACAAAGTTAAATAAAGTGTGAATTGGTTCAATTCTTTGTCTATGACAGCAATAGAGCAAGAAATAGAAACATAGTTGCAGTATACTTGCTTGTGAGAAAATTCCACAGAATCACTTGCATGATGTAAAAGCACAAGTAGATTGAACAAGGTAGGAAATAGAGCTTGCTTTCCCTCAAATGCATAAATAGGAATTGACTTACAAATGGGATTTGATGAAACCCCTCTAACCATTAGGAGATAACTCTTATCTGACTACATGAAATAATGGCTTGCACTTTTTGTTGCTAAAAACAAGCTAGGGAAGCAAGGCTGGATTTGCAATGTAGTGGCTGTATTCACAATATATTAACATAAATCGAAATCAGTACTGCAAGTAGAACACGGCAATAACTCTGACAGACTGGACACATGTATGTAGAAGAACATTAACAAGGGATATAAAAAAGGGTACATAACTGTGAACAACGAATGGTATGCAAATGTTCATACAATCAATACTGTATGCCATGTTTTGGTACAATTCATCAATAGCTGTGGGACTAGTTGCACACACAAAAATTATAGATATAAGGGACAAAAGTTAAACACTGGAAAATATCCTGGGAGAATCAAAACAAAATGATATGCACATGTTCATCAATAGTGTCTGACAAGTTTTTTGACAACTTTTAACACAGTTCATGGACACATACATGACTATTTCCACACAAGTTTTTCACAATTCACAAACATACTGGACTGAGAGATATGGCTACTGCAATTTATGGCAAGATAGAGACACGACTACTGCAATTCACAGTAAGACAGAGACATGACTACTGCAACTCACAGTGGGACAGAGACATGACTACTGCAATTCACAACAGGACAGAGACATGATTACTGCAATTCACAGCAGAACAGAGACATGACCACTGCAATTCACAGCAGGACAGAGAGTCATGATTACTGCAATTCACAGCAGGACAGAGACATGACTACTGCAATTCACAGCAGGACAGAAACATGACTACTGAAATTCAGAGCAGGTCAGAGAGACAGGATTGCAATTCACAGCAGGACAGAGAGACTTGATAATTGCAATTTATGGCAAGACAGACATGACTACTGCAATTCACAGCAGGACAGAGACATTACTACAATTCACAGGAGGATAGAGAGACAGAATTGCAATTCACAGGAGGTCTGAGACATTACTACTGAAATTCACAGCAGGACAGAGAGACAGCATTGCAATTCACAGCAGGACTACTGTAATTCACAGCAGATGTATCTATATGAGACCCATACATATTCAAGTCATTCTGCCCAATGCTACAAATGCCAGCAAGTAATTTATGTTTTTTATGGATCCTACAAAAACTTAAATTTATTGTCTTTATATGAATCCTATAAACAACTACAAAAATGAATGGGCTCTGTGATGCAATATTTTCATTATACCAAGTTTAGGTGTAAATGCCAAGTGTTGCAATGCATACTCTAAACTACCTAAGGATCTACAACTAAACCACAAGAAATACAGAAAATGACATACAAGGATAATATGCACATTACAAAATTATAATTCTTTCTTACATGTAAAATTTTCATGAGGACAACTTCATCAGAACCAGGGTCTGTGCCTACAAAGCGTGCATGTGTAACAGCATCTGCAATATTTTCTATGGCTAGGGCTGCTAAGTCACATCGTGGATCTGAAACAAAAGGTATTCAAAAGGACTGAAAATCTGGACAACCAAAACCAAACTGTCACTTTGGGTTCAATCTTTATGTTTGAAAGTACCTGTCTGACAGACAAGTGGCTCTTGTAATGTACTCGGTTGAGTTCCAATACCACTTGCAAAATGTACCTTTTTAAAAAACAAAGTCAATTAACTGAAATACAAACTACACAACATTTGCTTAAAAATTTACTACAGCTATTACCTTTAAATAAGTGTAAAAGACTTTTTAAATTTACAACAATTACTCTGATGAGGCTTGCTATCAAAGGGCTATGTCAGTTTTCAAAACCATTTGTTCAAGGGATCAGCATCTTGGAAAAAACACCTGTTCCTCAGCAAATGCACATTCAATTGTCTAGGAACCAACCAGAAAAATTAACCCTGCATTTGCCCAGCTGTCGCATACATCTGAATTTCTTAAAGGTGCAAATATGTTGAAAGTGCTTCAAAGGTTTATTTTGCTTTAAAGTGTCAGGAAATAAAGTTAACACAAAATTTATTTTAATGTCTTTTAGATGCATATGATTCCAAAGATGGAGGATGTGTGATTGTATCAAGTGAATAACAGACACTGTTTACTTAATAGTTATTCTGAAAGTAAGAGAAAGTGTACAGCCTTCTAAGAGTTTCAATTGTTACCCCACACACCTTTTATTAAGGGTGGCGGCAGTTGTTGGAAGGGGGGACAGCATACACATACTTAATTAAATTTGCCACAAATGCACTGAGTCAGTTATCTGCCTGAGATATTTAAGACTATCTAAAGAGCTTTCAAACCGAAAGGTGCAAGGAAATGATCAATGTTGGTCTCTTAGAAACAAATTGATACTTCAATAATTTTTAAAACACTTTTAGAAACCACAGTAGTATCTCACCTTTACATGTATACAGAGCAGCATATATACTACTGAGACTCTAGGGGGAAAATATGGATATATACAGATAATCATTTATTTTTGTGGGTGTCATTATGTCATGCTTCTGTAGAAAGTGACATTTTACCAATCTTGGAGGATACACCCATTAGGGGAGTAGGTTCTCATCTTCTTTTTAGGTGGATCATTTGTTTTGTTACATAATTAAATCTGTGTTCTCAAACAACCGTGACATCTGCAAAAACTGGTGCATCACAAATAATGTGAATTCACAATTACATTCAATGCTGACATGTAAAGTCTGCTGACTTAAACTCCTTGAACAAGGAGGGTGAGCAGGAACGTACAATCCATCCTCCAGGTGCTTGTAAAACAAATGCCAAGCCACACACAGGGTTAGTAGCATATTTCTTTCAAAATTTTCAAAGTTTATTCAAGGTTTCCAAGGTTCAAAATCACGTTTTTCAAGGTGCATTATTACATTAATTTTAAAGGATACATAAAAAGAAACTATATGTAAACACAAGTTAATACTTACTATTACTCCATATGAGGAACATTTCTTGCCAATTTATTTTTAAAATAACAGATATAAAACATGAAGTCAATAATATGAGCATTGATATCTTTCCCATTAATATTAAACATCCTACATCTGGGCATTAGAATAATGTAGTCACTGAAGAAAGTTCATTTTGCTCTGTCTACACTACACTATTTACGAAGTCCAAAATATTTTAGAGTGAATATTTCAGTTCTTGTAGCTTTGTCATCAAGCGGTTTTTCAAGAGCTCCAAGTTCAGTGATTTTGTCCTTTTCTCTTTTCCCCAAATTATTTTGATGTCATGATAAAGGAAATTTTCCTATGGATATTTGCTTTTAATGCACAGTCATCAGCAGCAGCCGTCGTTGTCTCAATGTCTTGTTCAGTATCTTCCTTTCTTCTTCACTCATCCCCATAAACAGAAAAAGTAAAGATATTTGTTTCTTATATTATTGCTTATTTAAAAACAGCATATGGATATTTTAAACTATTTCATATTACAGGGGTCAAGCTAGACTTGAATTTTAGGGAGAAGTGACTTCTCGTTTTGGATAGAACAGGGAGAAGTGAGAACTCAACAGGGAGAAGTGGACGCAAAGCAAGAAACACACATATATATATATATATATATATATATATATATATATATATATATATATGTATATATGTATCTATATATATATATATATATATATATATATATATATATATATATATATATATATATATATATATATAATGTGTGTTCTCTTATTTGAATTATGCCCTCTAGTAGTCATATTTGCATTTAACATTGCCTTTGAGCAAAATACTTTATTTTCAAGTTGAAAATTTTCGGAGTTATTTTGGCCATATATCATTCTAAAGAGATTAACAGAAACTAGTATACATTAGAACAAATTTTCACTGAGTAACCAGATTACTTTATTGTAATAGCAAGTTAGTAAATATGCTTAATCAACTACCCTTAAGAAATTTTTTTATCTTTTTGTATTTTTTATATATACTTTCTAAAAGTTCACAATAATGGCACTTTCAAAGATTTCTAAACACGTTTGAAACAACCCCTGTACCCTGTACACTATGGCCAATGCACACGTCTTCAGATCACACTGTTCGTCCTCATCTCTTTGTTGCGAATAAAACATTACCGTAACTATTCATACATAACACACTAAAATGCATAAAACTACAGACATGGCTCCTTTATAGTCGGTATATGAACTAAACCCTTCTTTCCAACTGAATCAACACAGACGTGAGTGCATCTATTTTCAGAAGGAGGAGTTTTCGTAATGTAATCACCCACTTTATATAGCTTCATTACAACAGTCCATGGTTTATTTATTTGTCTATGTACTTGTATTAATTTTAGGCATTGATTAAATATTACCTGCTTCGCAGCTTTTTACTGTATTTTCACAAATACGAGTCAGGTCAGCAAACAACTTTGACCTTACATTTACAATGCTTCTTGTGAATTCCACAACATAGCATTGTTCCATATGTTTCTGACTTATATAATTGCATTTTAAAGTTAAATCTTAATTAACATAATACCTAGGCTTTGCTTTCTATGAATTGTATATTTTTCTCAATATATTTGCCCGATGATTTACAAAAACGACAATCTAATAAACTGGTACTTCCCAGGAATTGCGATGTCTGCCATTATTTCACTGTTACTAGTACACTTTCAGTTTCAAACTAATTTTATGACGAAATAGAGCACAAGAGGCAGCTAAAATATCCAGATCACCGAATATATTCTTAAAACACAAGTTGCTATTTACTTACTATTGTTAAAGTTACGAAGCACGAGTTTGTGTGTTTTAATCATCAAAGGATAACATGCGTAAATTGGGTAGTGATAGGGGCCTAGCCTAGTTGCTAACTTACTCTGGAAATGGTTAATGGGCAATCAACTATCAAAACACATGTCTGTGAATGTGTAAGAGTTTGTTTGTCAGCATAATTGATATCAAAACTAGGTCTAGCTACTGATGGCTTGATGAATACCATACAACACTAGAACTAAACTGGTTAAGGCGAGGGGGCATCTTAAAAGGTATGGTTAGTCAATGTACCGCTAAAAAAAAATCACAGGGCGAAGTCGTTTTCGCTTTCCTCACAGAAGGCGGCGAACTTTACATTTTTTAGGCGACTTAATTGCCCACTTCACCTGGTAGCGTGACCCCTGATATTAGATATATTAATATTTTTCTCAGCTAAGCTGTATTCTATATTTTTAGATTTATCGTGTTCATTGCAATTATCGTCTGTCGTATTTCCACTCACTCCCAAAACAGAACCGGATTGAACTAATTTCATAATTAAGACTATATACAGTTTCTATTTTAAAACTTTAATCTGTCTGTTCACAGACATACCTCTTTCATCAAAAATGATTTCATGCAGAAGGCTTCTTGTTTTGCCTGTATTAAGCACCATTAAGCCTACAAGAGCTTTTTTTTTTCAGCGCATGTGACCATGGAGCACTCTCTCCCATTGCACGCAAATCAATATCCTTCTGGCATAATTTGCATTTTGCAAAGCTCTCTGAGAAATATAACATAATCTAAACTTTATATTTTTCTTCATCTAGCCACCGAAGTTGGAATTGGCAGCCAGCCATGTTGAAGCGAATGATTCAAATTTAAACTAATGCTACATCCAGGCTTCATACAATCGGAAGTTCAAAATGTACGACTGCGCAGTGGCCGGTTGTGGAAAAATTTCTGTTCCGGCACAAACTTAGCAAGAGATTGTTTTATTTGTTGTTTTTCCTGTTTTCTTTTTATTAAATACTGTAAAACAGAAACTATTTTTATTAATTCCTTTTGGTTTCATGAAAATTAAGGCTTTTCAAGGTACATAGACAATATTTTGAATTTTTAAGGTGTTTTTAAGGCCTTGAGGGAATAATTCATTTTTCAAGGCTTTTTCAAGGCTTTCAAGGTCCCCTACAGACCCTGCACACATATTTACTCACCAACAAGTCCATAGGAGAGAATTTTGTTGACTGAAGTAAGAGCCAGTCCTGTTATAGGCCCTGTTGTATCTTCTGACCTTATGACTTCCAGGAAAGGACTTAAAAAGGCATTGGGCTCCAACTCATCAAGTTCTGCAACAAGGAACAAATTTATGGCAATATTATTGATGAACGAAATTTAATTACATAATACATAATCACTATACAATCATGTAGGTCATTATATAAAAAAATCACAAAACTACCCCTAAGAAAAGTATTTTGCATAATGAGATATCATTAATTTGGAAGTCAAACTTTTACAAACAATTTAAGGTATTATTTACATGATATAGGAACATTATTTAGAAATTTGGTTTTGACTGAAACAAAATATATTCAATACTAAAGCAAGATATGATCCGATGGATTTATATGGAGCTAAATGACAGTAAACAATTAACATTTGGGAAGCATAAAAATAAATTAGCACATTTCAGTTCCAGTGCACTACTTAGTTTCATGCATGTTATGCAAATACTTTCCCCATTTCCAAGCCCCGCATCCATGTGCGGTTCCATCCAGGATCCAAAACCCACAATGTCATTTAATCATCTTAACAAACCATCATACCAAAATATAACCAATTTCTCTCAATAAATGCTGGCAGAGTTCAGGTTACAAACAAAATTAAAAAATATTATGCCATGTTGACTACTGACCCCTAATCCCAAATCCCATTCCCATGGAGCTGTATCCATGATCCAAAGCCTTTGTTTTAATATATTCATCCTTGTGAAACACCATAAAGAAGATAATCATCGCATCCCAATTGTGCCCATGGAATTCAGGTCACAAGAAGAACCAGAGACAGGTGCATGAAACAACCTGACTAATCAAAATACATCAAGTAGATAACTAAAGCCAATCCATATTTTATAACGGTATACAGCATTCAAGCGTTATCACCTGAGATGTTGTTCAGTACATCTTTCAACTGGGAAAAGCTGCTAAGCAGTGGATCCGACTCATCAAGCTGTAAAAAAAATAATCAGTTAATTAATCTATCAATCAGTCAGTAGTATATAAAACTTTATCACCACACTTACCAGTGAAATGAAAAAATAAAAATAATAGAATACAGTACAAATGCATACAAAATGCATAATTAATATAAAATAGAAATAAGAATGAATGTACATGAAATGCCGAATTAACACAAAATGAAATGAGACATACAATTTTAACAAAAACAAGGGAAACATCTAAAAAATACAGACCAATCAATGGTGAGTGAAAATAAAATGCAAATAACAAATGGACTTAAAATCTACATGTATTTCAGGCTGCTGCTAAATGTTCCAAGTCCTTTTGCATGATAATCCGTGATCAGATTGTTTACAATATTTCACTACAAAAAAGATGCAAAATTATTTTAATAACCACCATTAATGTAATCATATCACCACCAAAAGTTGCACCTCAAAACTTTCATTTGAAGGAAAGAAATATGTAATGACATCATCACAGGTAGTTGTATCTCAAAACTTTCGTTTGAAGGAAAGAAATATATAATGACATCACAGGTAGTTGTACCTCTGAACTTTCATTTGAATGAAAGAATATTTATAGGTTACTGCATTTGTATGGGAAAATACAAACGAGTTTTTCAGATGAATATACTGCACATGCTTGGGAGTGCAGTATATCCATCCAACAAAATGAGTTCATATTTTCTCATACAAATGCAGTAACCTTTTTATTATATGCTCATTTTCTTATTCTACCCAAGGCTTAATTATATAAACAAAAATACACTACAAGAAACAAAGTAACTAAATATACAAGCATAGATTCATCATTACACAACAACATTATTAATGCGCTCGTAACTCCGCCCAGATAAATTTGAACTTGGTCGTGCGCTAGACATAAGTTTTGAAAGAAAATGGCGTTTTGGTCTACTTTAAACTGAAATTTGGAGTCATATTGTGAATGAATGCACATTGCAACAACTTTTCCATTTGATCTGGAATGAATAGATTTTGGTATTTTTGTCGATTCGACAAAATTTCGTGATTATGGACTGGATTTATCTACATGAAGTACATAGGATTTCAGCAGAGTCTATGCCAATTCTACATGAAATATACATCGGATTGAAGCAGAGAGGGAGAAGCATGTTGACTTCTGCAAGTGTGTTTCTCTTCTGTCATTGAATGTTTCAAATCATAATGTGGGGAAAATATGAAGTCTTTCATTTGCAATTATCGAAAAGACGCTATGGAATTTAATGTTTATTTCATTTTGAGTGCAGTAAAGAGGATGTAATTGCACTTGGAATATAGTCAAAATTACAGTACAATTTCGAAATGCGTAATCAAGCTTGAGAACCCATGGCATGGCTCATGTAATTCGGATTTGCAGAACTAAGAAAGTACATTTTGAGGAAATTCGGGATGTAAACTGTAAGTATGTTTTTTGCCATTCTTATTACCAGCTAAAGAAGACAGTTTATGCCTTGTCACTTGCATGTTATTTGTAATTAGGACCCTGTCTGGCGTCTATAGCTAGCCTAAATCTGAAACGTCGTATCAAAAAAGTTAACGCAGAATGTGCCAAAGCAGCTGGTATGTGGCAGTCCATGAAACATCTGCTTTAGTTCATTCAGAAACAAATTGCTTGTTTACAATAGAAAGTAGTTTCTTTATTCACGTGAATGCAATATGAATTGAGCACGCAAGTGCAATATTGGAAACGATTCTGACAATGTAAAGTTAATGGAGAAAAAATCAGCATATAATAAGCGATTATATCATCACACTGGTAGTTGTACCTCAAAACTTTTATTTGAAGGAAAGAAATATCAAATGACATCATCACAGGTAATTGTACCTCAAAACTTTCATTTGAAGGAAAGAAGTAAAACCATTTTTAAAAAATGGCTGATAAATACCACATGTATCATGAATTTATATTTTTACATTTACTGCAGTTGCAGTTATATTAATATATTAAATTAAATGCAGTCTTTTGAGTTTTATGTATTTTATCTTTTATTAAAGTACAATTGTGTGTTAAAAAACATGATACATTTAATACTGTTCAAATCAGAAATCCTAACTTTGGCAACTGCATCTCAAATGAAGGAACATGCAAGAAAATGATAAATGGAATTAATAAATACAAAATTAGACAGCATTTTTGGTACTACAAAACAAAACAAATTGACAAGATGCTAGCAGAAATGGGGATGCAAGCAGAATGCAAATGAAAAGCAGAATGAATGCAAAGAAAATACAGATTTGGTAAAATTGTACATTGCAGAACTCTATATGCATGGATCATCTGGTTGTTGCTCTTATGTAAGTAAAACATGTAATGCCAGATAGTGTGGTTTCACTATTTTCTGTATGGGAAAAAGATTTTGTGGTTGTTCTGAACCAGAAATTCAAAGACCCAATGAAAAATGACCCACATATGATGCAGAAAGCCTTCACTCCTGCCCTCCCACTGACTCAGTTTCTTAATGATATATTCTCAGCGATCAACAATGCCCAGTTGCTTGATAATTAAACTTATTACCATACTAAACTAGTATCTCTTACATGTGCTTGTTCTTTTCTAACCCATTTGGAAGAAAAATTAAATATGAAGCAGTTTATTCTAATTTAATGTATATATATATATATATATATATGCATATAGTGTCTAGAAGCTGTCATTTGCCACTCACTGCCTGAAATTGATACATGCTGCAAGATAAGTATAATGTGAAATTAGAAAGAGCATAAATCATGTATGCTTTAATATTACCAAAAATGAAAGACAGAATAAAAAATGCTTCATAAAAAATTGTATTTAATAATTATTTACATACAAGCTTGATTCAAGTTAAACTCCTGCTGAAAATATTTGTTTGAGAAAACTGCATATACCCTATTCTCTAAAATTGTGTGATTTTTAAGATTTAACCAGTCATGAGCCATCTGAATTAGTAGCCCAAGAAAACATGGATGAATGCAAAAAAAAGCTGCTTCTAGATTACAAATAGAAAACATTTCTGTGAAAATTTAAATCCTCCTGAAAGCACATCACATTTTATTCATCCATTTTTGACCCAATGAACAAAGGACAGTTGGTCATATGTTTGGTTCACATACAGAATAATAACATTATCCACACATCATGATCATCAAAACATAATGATAGTGCAACTGTATGGTTAAAGTAAAAGATCATAGAGATATGTTCCAATAACTGCTAGACATGGTGTTGCTGGCTGCATTTCATTGACAACTGCATCAGTCCTCTGGTGTTCATCAAACTGCAGATAACAAGTATCCTCCATTTATGTACTGAATAGCCATATTATTTACCCATGATGCAGCATGCCCATTAGACTTGTTCCCTATTTAACATGCTTCCTGCTTAGCATACCTCTACATGACTAACAAATCGGGAGACACAGATTTATTAGTTACCTGCCTATGATCTTGGATTGCCAATTCATGGTAGGTACCAGCAAACTGACCATGTCAACACCATTTAATAAGAAGCACTTGGATGAAAACATGGTCTATAGGACTGTGCATGACAGGTGTTTAATTTGTGCTCATACTGGCAATATTATTGTTCTAACCATATAAGTGACCATGATTTGTTGTCAGTTTTCTTTTTTGTATATTTTTTATTTTTGTTATCTGTAATGGCAAATGCATGAATTCAAGTACCTATGAAAATATCCTTTAAACACCCCCCAAAACAATGATACCCACATAAAAAAAATTGATATCCAAGCAAAAAATAAAACAATAGATTTTCTCATCTTTAAATCCACAGAGTGAGCATCCCTGACTCTTAAAAATGTGTACATATCTGTCTGGGGCTCTCCTTTTCTCAGTGCTGTATAATACAAACAAAAACTTGTAAATACTATGTACATGCATCACCTGTTAACAACAAGTATAACTGTGTGTGCCACAGGACTTTCAGATTTTTACCCAAAATCCTAAAGCTGCTGTTTGTCATCATAGCCAATCGCCATATATTGTCCCCATACCATGTAAATGATACTTAGTTTTGCAGCAGTCAGATTTCTGGTGCACAAATGAATTTATGAAACTTAAAAGAGAAATAAATACCATTTCCAAAAGCTTTTTCTGTTTGTAATCTCATTATGACAAACACAATACCCATCTACTCAAAATACAAATATTACCCTATTTTCACAATTTATTCAGATTTCTTGCAAAAACTTGACTCACCTGATGTCCATGAGAAGTCCATCGTGATGACCGTCGCATGGCCATGACAACAAGGGAGATCTCTCCCTGGACAATGAAGATTCCATTCTTTAGAGAATTCATACCTACAGTAAAATGATCAAAAACTAGAAAAAGTTTTACATAAAAAGAACATTTTGAAGGAAGTGGAATTTTCAATGTCATTAAGTAAACTAGCAAACAAAAGCCAACCAAAAGAATATTACAATGACATCTACACATTTTATACAGTATTTCAAATAGAACATATAATCTTATTTTCCTTAGACTGCCAGATTTGGAGACATCAACTGTAATATGACATCTGAACAAAATATAAATGTCATCACAATCTCAAGAATGTACATTAAGTTCCCTATTTTATTTTGTAATGCAGGCTATTCATGCAAAGTACCTATCTGAAATACAGGCAAGCCTGACAACTAACAGAAACTGATGGTACATTAAAATCTTATTTGAATGGCCTGTGCAACAAACTGTCATTTTTTTATGACCAAAATCATCATTCACAGATGAGTTGTATTACATTAATGCATTGTTGTGAGAGACAACCTAAGAATGCAAAAAGCAGCTGCAAATTTTTAAGCAAAATATGTGTTTCAACACTACTGGTCTTCATGTACGATTACTGTTGTAGCTGAAGAAAGTGCAGTTGAAATAAAGATTGATCTGAAAGCAAATAGAAAATAAGGCTACTGGTTTCTTTAAACATGGTGTTGTATACTACTTACTGAAAACCATGCTGAAGTACATGTACTAACTACCATTGTAGAGCTGACCCCATTACAATTACCGGTACCCATTCCTTCTTTAAAGGAAGCAGTCAAAGTTATACACAGTTCTGAGGTTCATCTGGTTTCCTTACCTGTTGTGAAAACCCACTAGAATGCTGAAAATTTTGTAATGAGATAAGGAGAGTACATCTCATTCAGCTTTAATTGTTCATGTCAAGTATACTGCTGTTTATGGTCTATGAACTTGATACATAATAATGCCTGGGGTGAATGAGATCTTTGTCTCTTTATAAGTTACTAGCATTTTCTAGGCAAAATAGTTCAACTGTCAATTTAAATGTTCAAACCGTTTGTCTCTTACTGATATTACATTTATTAAAACCCAAACCTGAAACCAAATGGAAAGCTGTTGGAATTTCTGGCATCTGCTCACCATGATGAGTCAGTTGCATCCCTTGTTTATAGAGTTAATCCAGTTATGTAATGGGCAAATCAAGTTAATCCAGGTAGGCTATAGGTAAATTGAGCATTCAGATTTTATCTCTGAATGTTTTTGCTTGCATCTGTGGTCAAGTTAATTTTGATTTTTAATTTATATTGTGATATTTAATTTATACTGCATGTCTGATTTTTTTTCCATGAGGGTTGTGGATAGAATTTTTGTATACCTGACTTCTGTCATTATTGTGATCGAGTTGTTGTAAATGGAGTTTTGCCTACCTGAATTTTGTCATGCTTTTTGAGTACATGTAGTAAACAAGATGCTTGCAAGAATTTGAGTTCAAAGGTTAGAGAAATTTTCCATGGAAACATGGAATATATTATCACAACTATATTGCAACTTACGTCAAAATGGGATTATATAAACAGAACATAGTAAATAATTATTTGTTCCTGTTTTATGATCGTCTGTGGAACCATTTAGAACTGTCTTCAGATAATATTTATGGGAAATTATTTAAATTATTCACTGGAATTACAAAGTGCTCATTGACCTGTTGGACTACAACACTACTTTTGGGATAACTGAGAACACATTCTAGTACATTCTGGATTGATTCAAGACTTGAAATTCATCTGGAACATTCTATACTTCTGGAATAATGACAGGACATTTAGGATTATTTGGGATTTAATTCACAATAATTTAAGTGTCTCTTAAATGTTCACTTTGTAACCTTGATAAACAAATTATTTGTTGATTTTACCAAACTTGTTGGTTTTGCTTCTTTCTACTATATAAACTTATTTTGAGATGATTACATGTTATATTTTAACAAAAAATACAAATAAATAATAATATATGTAATAATATATGTGTGGTCATTGTGGGTATTATTTCTTCTTTTAAACACTGATGAATTTCCTCCCTGAAAAGAAAATGGCTTTTATGCACCAACCTATTACGAGACATCTTGTCTTAACAGACTGCTGGAACAAGGAGTGATCTCCCAATATAGGCGTTAATGAATACATTTTAACTGTTATAATCTACTCAGCTGGAAAAAATTCAGATTTAAATGAGCTGGAAAGGAGGATACCTCAGTTACTTTCCATTTGTTTTTCACACTGCTTTTTCACTCTTACATGCACAGTGTTAAACTTTAATTCATCCTGTGACGAAATAAAAAAATTTTGAGAGGCTATACATGGCAGCAAGTGTGTATATCTGGTGGAGGAAGAACCAGTGAATACCTTGGTAAGAACCACCAACCTGCAGCAAGCTAATGGCAAGCTTTCTCACAAACCCACATTGGCTGAACCCAAGACTTGAACCCACATGGACAGAGATGAGATGGATGTGATTGATAAAGGTGAGTGCTTTATACCACTCGGTCACTCAAGGCACCCATCATTTTATTCACACCAATTTCAAGAGCTTTTTCAACAGCATATGGCATTGTCTTTCTTTTTTGATAGCATGGCAACCCTAAACAACAATTAAATGATCTGGGTTAAATTTGTGATGGCACAAGGCTGATATCTACAAGTTAGTATTTTCATTTTGCATGAAAGGATTTTGTCTCACACCACTAACAAACTGCTTTTAATGTATCATCTAATTCCACTTTTTTAGTCCAAGAGAACTGCTTCTCCCACTCAGGTCTCTAAGTTCTCATGTTCACAGTTCTGCCATCATTTTTATCATTCATTGTAGCTGAGACGAAGTTAGCATTAAATACACATCCCAAGTTGGAGTTTTCACTGTTGTCTTCAGCTATGCTATCACTGTCACATATTTCTGGCCTTTTATTAGCATTTGCATCATTTTCATCACAGAATCCATTTCCCAAAAAATGAAAATATATTCTGCTGACTAACTATTATGAATCAAAGTACTTTTCTGCTCTCTTTTAAATACATATGTAATCTCTACTGATACCGCAGTGACCTAGTCGAAATCACATGTACTGGTTAGAAGTACCAATTATCGTTATCATTATTATTATTATCATTATCATTATTATTATTATTATTATTAATGATTGCATAGTATTGTCTAAATCAAAATCTGAGAAAGCTTTGATTACTTTCATGGTTTATAATACCTGGAGAAACAGTCCATCAACTGAGAATTTCACATGCACTTGACCTGGAAACTTGTGTCCCCAAGAGAACTGACCACAATTTTGAAAGAAAATTCAAATCACTATGCTTAAATAATCTACCAAAATATGCCGATTTTATTATTTTTTTTATTTTTTAATTTAATAATATCTTAAGAAGATTTTTTTGGCAATGAATATGGTCAGCACTTCAAAATAAGGTCATAAAGTTTAAGATTTCATGAAGAACAAAGACAATGCTTTCACTTCTACCAAATGAGAGATCCCCTCAAAATAAACAGACATAATAATTGTGCTACTGCATAGGATTTAAAGATGTGTACAATAAGTCTCTCCCACAATCCAATAACAATAAATTCCAAATAAACACAAGTGGCAGGCTCTTATGAAATGGAGACTTTCTAATTATAAATATTACACATTGTCCCCTGAATTTTCTTCACCAAGCAAGAGAAGAACAAACAATGTGGCATCTCTCCAGTTAAAACAAATTGTTTGGCCTTGGGACTTTTACTGATCACTCAGAATATATGCTGTACCATAATAACTCTAGCCTTGTGTCAATAAAGGTCCAATTGGATGAAATCTATAGATAAAGTATGATCACCTAGTATAGAAACAATACTACAGTGAAACATCACCGTAACACAAAAGTTGGGGTCCACAAAGTTACACTGCATTATGTAATGCATCATGCAATATCAAGACAAGTCAGTTAATTGAAGAAAATATTGCATGTGTATACCCTATTCTATACGAGACTGCAGGGTGGGGCAGGGACACAAAGCTATTGGTGTCAGTTACAGTTGCCAACAACTTGCACTGATGCATATTCAACAAGAAATACCTGAGACACCGATTACAAATTTATATTTTTTTGCAGAGAACCATGCACCAGTGTGTGTGTGCAAGGCAACTGAATAGTATAAATAATTAGAGGCTGTGTAGTTACCAAATGTTCTCATTGTATTAATAACAGTAATCAGTAATTCCATAAAACTTGTGTGAACCATAACTATACCTCTCCCTTGATATCTCGCGCACATCGGGGTCCAAAAACACAGACCGCACTATTAGCGAGGGCGCGAGTTACCCAGGGACCTCCAAAAAACCCGCTAGACACCCAGAAAACCGCATGGTTGGGGTTGGGGGAGGGGGAACTGGGCTGTTTAATTGCAGAATCCTTGTTTTATAATTGAGTCGAGAAAAATCGTCAATAAAGCGCTTTTTCTGTTGAAGTCGTTTGTTATTATCTATATATCACATTTAATTTCAAAATGTCCAAAATCTGAACGATCGATAACATGATTGCAACTGGTTTCAACAACCAAACACGATATGCAAAAACATTCGTGTATTACGTCACGGCTTTTTGTTTTGTTGATTAGTCTGCTTCCTGGAGTGTTGTGTAATGGTATTTCACAAAACTAGGAGTCTATGAAGCAGGGAACCAGAATAACTGTTGATATACTACCAAACAAGATTCCGTTTTATCAAAAAGACGTAACATTTATTTTGTCAGACAATCGTCTACGTCGAAACTCAAAATTTTTTTAATTTTCAATTAGTAAAATATTCATGCCATGATTTCATTGCAAAAATAATAGTGAAACTTCTTATCATGCTTGAGGATATCTCTATGTGCGAATTCAAGAATTCTCTGAAACTCGTTTTTCCCACAACGGTCCGTATTTGTGAAACAAAGCTCATTATTTTACGAAGTACTCATTTCGCTTGGCTGCCTTGCTATCTTTAATCATATTTATGATGGAGGAGGTAATTTTTAAGGTAGTTTAATTAGATACGCAGACAATAAAATGTATCACAGTGTTCGATTGATCAAATAAAATGAGTTATCCAACATACGACCGGTGCCACTGGTTCTTAAGCATGTAGGATTTGTATGCCTTTTGGCTTTTTTTTTAATTCCACCAGCTTTATTTGATTCAGAAGACGCAATTACCGTGATAATAGAAAAGGAGGCCCTCTTTTTATTTAGTGCAGCAATATAACAGATGCTTCCGCTAGTCCGATATCAAAACACAGTGGGCACTTAATTAGGTTCTCAGCGAAACGCTCGCGGACATAGCTGTTACAGTAGATTGACACATTTTACGTTTAATTACAAGATGACACATTGCATTTATGATGATTACATTTAAAAGGAACTAAAAGATAGAACTAGAACACAAATTTCAATTGATAAAAAAATTTATTTAATTGGTATCTATTTATTTAAAGTACTACCTCCACTTGGCGTAAGTGACATTTTCATTGATCGAAATGTCCTTGAATATTGTTAATTGTGGTTTACTAAGAACGTCGTTTGAAAAGAAAATGTAACAAATTATATGACTTCTTATTAAAAGTCGTTATTTCATAATGTTGGTTAAATATCCAGGTCCTATCTACCAGTTTCAACGATAAAACAAGCGGTATATCAAGTTTCCGTTACCAATTTCGATCGCGATTTTCTTCAAGTTCAACCAATAGGGATCAAGATTTTGGTATTTTCTGGTTTAGAACTTGGGATCCACGCCTGACACCACGTTATAAGCGGGTTCATGAGTTATCAGGGCGCGAGTTATCGAAGGAGTGGTGTACTTAGAATTTTTTTTGTATCTTCCATCTGAAACCAAATAGTTCATTTCTTGATAATACAGTGACACTAACCTGTGAAACACTGTAAATTCCAAAACATTCATATACGTTAGGTATGTCCAAAAATATGACTCATTTTTTACTGAATGTTAAAATTGGACATTGGGAGTTTCTAATAAGAAATTTTATTTAGGATTGAAAAATAGACATGTAGTGACTTCACAATGTACTTCAGCTGAACAAATCAACACGTGTGAAACTGCCTCAAAAACAGATCTAACCCATAGTAAATACAGTGGATTCATTCTCTAAAAGACAGAAGAATGAATAAATAAAATGATCTCCTATATAGTTGATAACTATAGCTCTGCAATACCAAGTCACACAAATTTAAATACTTGTTTAACCCTTATCAAAATTTACAGGAGAGTACATGCACAAGTCTCTTAGCGGTAATGCATTCATGACTAGACTTACAAGTGATCCCTGCCATTTTTTGTGATCCCTGCCTTTTTTTTCTGACTTTACTGGTAGTGGAGACCAACAATACTTGCACTATTTGTGCTGGAGTTTTCAACCTTTGGTTCAAATGGACTATCCAGCTGCTTGCTTCCATGCATGCATCAGCAACTGAACATTTTTCAGGTCAATAAATGGTGGATACAGGTGTTCTGTTCTGACAAGATTCATACTAAAAAATGCTGGTGTTCATAAGGATTTAATGCTGTTGGTCAAAAGAAGAGGGATTTTACCTACCCTGCACATACAAAGGTAAGACGAAATAAATGTATTAATTACCAGCGAATGGCAGATAGTCTGACACCATTTGGGTTAAAAACTCCAGCACAAACAGTGCCAAGCAAAGTTGGCTCTGCTACTTGTCTATAGTACAAGTCATACGGGTAATGTATGCACATTTACTCATTTTAAATATAAACTATTCTTTTAATTTTAACACTACTTATCTTTAACCAAAGTCTATTCAGTCCTGATTATTGAATACTCTGCAATTTAACTGTCATCAAGAAACTTCCAGATGAAAATTATCGATCTCTATGGTCTTTCACAATGGTGGCCATGTGCTAAATCTGGGTCAAGAAAAGGGCACTTCAAGTGGAATCATCACAATATAGGGTAGTACAAATTTGTTTATCAATATGTGTAGCTTTTGCTGTGACATCACAGCACGTGACATTCAGTCTGAATTGTACCTGATCACACCTTTAGGTTCATTTTGTCCAAAAATGTCTATGTATTTAATATTGATTTTGCCATAAACACTTCTTGGGGCATTTAAATAATGACCTTCCAAATGAATGTGGACTTATAAGAATCCAAATGAAGTGAATACTTGCCAGTTAAAGGTATGTAGAATCAAATTTTAAAAAATGACACCCATTACTGAAATAGGTGGTGTTGAATGCCCACATGATCTGTGTGACTTCTACTATAATTCAGGCCATACGGAGTATTGTTCACCTATATAATTCAGGCCATACTGAGTAGTGTTCACCAGTGTTAGAGTATTTTACATCTACATGTTTGAGGACAGTTCAAAAGTGTATTTAAATGTTTTTGACTCCAACAATTTTTGAGTGAAGTTTAAGAATGAAAAACAAAACTGTTCTAGTGGCAGTTGATTAAATATTTTTACCTATTTGTAATCAGTAATTACCATAATGTAATCTAGGTACTAACGAGAGTTAGTTACAGTTGCATAGTTTTTTGTTGTGCTCATTTAAAGTCATATGGCGAAAATAATGGTGTAATTACAAATGTTGTTTGATGAACCTTCAAGCTTATGACATTTAGCAAGTAATGCATCAAATGCTGTAATAAAATGTGTGGGTGTTAACTAGTCCTACTATGTAAGACCCATCAGGGAGTGATGGGACTTACTGCCTAACTAACGGCGCTGTGTAGTGTATTTTGATGTCGACTAACAGTGTAACGAAAGTCAAATTTTCAGGAATATCACACACAACTGGCAACCAATAACGATGCTTTTCTACAAAGTAAAGTTATAATGTTTATGTCAGACTGTACTTACCCTGAGGACTTTTCTCTAATAAATTCAAATTCTCACAAAAGTTTCATTGGCATACATTTCAGTTGGCTGGAAAGCGATGAAAGCTGGGAGTGCCAAAATCGGGTTAAGTTGAAATATTATTCTTTAACAAAACGAATAAAAATATATTATGCCTATTGGAACTGTAAGCAATGTTTCGTTTCATTCAAGAAACATATCCCACATATGAACCTACTTGAACATACTTCGGCATACCTCGGCTACCATCACATTGCAACAAATTCAAATGTATGTCAACAGAACATGAAAATGCGTCCGTTTGCTAGTTTCATATTTTGATTCCACTAGGATAAAGACAGCACAGTAAGTATATTAATTACACATACATTAGTGGAAGAGTCTTAGAGTGTCGATATAGTCTGCCAAGTGTGTGAAATATTCCTGCAACTTTGACTACTCGTTCCGATGTCAACCGACATCGGAACAGGCTATGCAAGGCCGTTATTTGGGTAGTAAGACATAGCACTTAAACAAAAACAACGTGTGCTATGTCTTACATTGTATGACTAGGTGTTAACGTGTATGAAAATGTGAAAAGAAAATCAAATGCATTGATGAAGACCGACTCGGCAATCCTCGACATTATCTTAAGTCTACCTTTATTTTCTCATTCTGAAACTATCAATTAGAAACTCTTTTTCTTATTCTCAAAGACACTGCAGTATTGTACAACTTATAAAAAGCGTTAACCTGTGGACAACCGAATGACAATACTATTACTGTATATATGACAGTTCTGTAAGTCGCTTTTCTTCGTCAGAATACTTTACCTGCTTATTTGCTTGAAAAATGTTTACACCGTAAATCAAGACTTCAACATTTTGTTGGTGCTTTTGTCTCAAGCAAACACGGTTGTATTGCACACACGACACAAATGACAGTTCGATTTCGATAATTTCTCCGTGACGTGGTTTGAAGACCGTCTGTAACTTTGTCGTGATGAATTATCAAAGGGATGCAACTCTGTTGGTGCCCTTGGTTTTACTGAGGACTCGCGCTCTTCGAACCACCGTTCTTTCCATCTTTTTAAATGTAAAGAATGAAAAGGGTGGAAGAAAGTGAAGGTAAAAGCAGCAGATGGATTACAAGAACAAACTTTTTAAATTAGATATATATGCTGAACACGAATTCTCTGTACCTTATATAATATGGTCAATTATTACCAATATAAAATCTGCAACTTTCTCTTGATTTTTTAATTTTATTTTATTTAATTTTTTTTAACTTCAAAACTTATCAGATCTCCTCATCTTGTCTTGCCAAAGATCTTGATGTTTGCATTGCTGGAGATAAGTGTGCACATTTTGTAGAATTTAACAGATTTCAAAATTTGAATATTTTAGAACCTTAAAAGAGATCTCAAAAATCGAAAAGTAAAAAAAAAAAAAATTAATATTTTCAAATGTTCGGCCCTTACGTGTTACACACACACACACACACACACACACACACACACACACACACACACACAGACACACACGCGCGCGCGCGCGCGTTCGCGCACTCACGCGGTTAACCTACAGTAAAGTATTCGTGCACTCACCTTATAATGGAATTTGCTTTCACGCCAGACCATGTCTCTGGGATCAATATTTTTGAAGCCTGCATTTATATTTCATCGAGGTACGTAGGGGTTTGGCGGGGGGGGGGGGGAAGAGAGATACATCTCTGTCAAATGACATACAGTAGGAGGAACCCATTTCACACACTTCTGGTACTTTGAACTTGAGAAGACTTAGCTCAGAAAAGGAAAGCAAAAAATATTATGAATTCCTTCTGCTTATAAATTTTTTGATCTATTAATAGGTGTGCTGCTGTAGTACGTGTAAAATCCCAAGCAACAACTAAACAAATATGTTGATTTTCCGGTTTTGTTTAACTTTATTCCAAGCCATGATGTCGACGATAACCGATCGAGTGGTCCCTAAATATCAGCCGCAGTTTTACTACTATAAAAGTTGGATTGAAGGGGTAATAATAAGACATTAAATCGAGCAAAATAACTGCTAAAAAGTTCGTCAATATATAAGTATTCTTTCTTTGTTTTTTTCTTTTCTCAGATTTTCAAAATCTTAATTAATAATAATAATAATAATAATAATAATAATAATATATTACTATAATGGATAACTGAATTGGGATAATAAAAAAAAAACAACACAAACGCCGATAATTCTGTGCAGCTAGTTTCGCATTTAATATATACTTCTTCAGGCACAAAACGTTTTGAAAGAAACGGATGACGTCTTTATATTTTAAAATAACAATTATTATATGCTCATTTTTTTCTCCGTTAACTTTACATTGTTAGAATCGTGTAATATTTTCCGATATTGCACTCGAGCGTTCAATTCATATTGCATTCACGCGAATAAAGGAACTACTTTCTATTGTTAACAAACAATTTGTTTCTGAATGAACTAAAGCAGATGTTTCGTGGACTGCCACATACCAGCTGCTTTGGCACAATCCGCGTTAACGTTTTTGATGCAATATTTCAGATTTAGGCTAGCTATAGACGCCATACATGGTCCTTACAAATAACATGCA
Source organism: Megalonaias nervosa (assembly GCA_016617855.1). Lineage (NCBI taxonomy): Eukaryota > Metazoa > Mollusca > Bivalvia > Unionida > Unionidae > Megalonaias > Megalonaias nervosa. The sequence goes on along the minus strand of JAECUM010092849.1, from coordinate 32,039 downwards.
AGTGACAAGGCATAAACTGTCTTAATAAGAATGGTAAAAAATATACTTAACAGTTTTACATCATGAATTTCCTTAAAATGTGCTTTCTTAGTTCTGCAAATCCGAATTACATTAGCCAGGAAAACTGAGGATATCTATAATTTTATATATATATATATATATATATATATATATATATATATATATATATATATATATATATATATATAGAGAGAGAGAGAGAGAGAGAGAGAGAGAGAGAGAGAGAGAGAGAGAGAGAGAGAGATCCTCAGTTCTTTCCTCTAATATTTCAACACATTTTAATGCCAATAATCACTCTCTACTCATTTTTCTTTCATGCCAATAGATATTGTGCATGGAGACATGAATAGACTCGTAAAAGAAACTTACTGGATTCATAAATTAGATACTTTGTATCCTAATGGCCTTAATACCAATGCACTATATACATTTGTATACATTTTTTTTTTTTCAATTGATAAATTGTATATCCTTTATAACAATATATTTATATGTATGACTGTTTGTCTCTATTTTATTTTATTGTTTTACTATAATGGATAACAAAACTTCAGAACCATATATGATTTATATGTCGTTTACACCAACCTGCTGCTTTCAAGTTAAATTATGTCATTTTAAAAAAAAAAAATTTATATATCTGTAAGATCAGTCATGTTCTAAACATTTTTCAAACTGTATTCATTAAATTCCTCTCATGGCATACAATCAGCTTCGGCAGAGTATAAACAGTTAATAAATTATTTTTGAGCAGACAAATAGTAAGGAATACAAATAGCATAGAAAACTAACTCAGGGCCTGAACACTGCTCTGTGTTACAGCGGAAAGATGAAAAAAGTAAGCCACACGCTTTTCAGAATCCGCCACTGAGGGACACAAGCATACGTTACACACGAGATGAAATATTTTTTGTTTTGTATACAGTGGCCACGATGTATAAATTTGTTCTCCATTATGTAGGGTTTTGGTCAGCTCCGGATAAACGTAATAAAAACTGAATTTGTTAAACTGAACACTTCTGTCGAATTCCTGCCTCTGTTGCTTAAATTAATTTTCAAATGTCTCTAGAGTTTTGAAAATATTGTAATCTAGTGGGATAACTTACAGAAAATATGCCGAAAATGAGCCGCATATTTATCGTCAGTATCACTACTGATTTCTTTTACATTCATATTTAATTTCATAAATGCCGATAAACGCAAAAGATAAGTAGTAACTAGTTTTTAGACCCAGTTTTGTTTCAATCGGGATTTGACCATTTCCTCTCAGCATGGAAACCCCAGTTTGATTAAAATCAGATCTCCACTGTCCTACACGCAGAATGTGTGAAGGAACTTATATTGATCTGGCATTACCATGAAGGACACAAATAGAATCAAGGAAAGAAAAAAGAGAGAACTAAATGTCAGTGTGGAAAAAACATTTCATAGAGGTTCAGTTGGTTTTATTATCGAATAATATCCAATTCTAGATATAAAATATAGACGAACATTGTTCACTGCATAATATGAATGAATATAAAATTCAAGGAAACTAAAAACAAATCGTTGTCCTTGTTAAAAACATAACTTTCTGCCCCATTAAGCACATGTCAAACATCTGGACTTGGACAGCTATTCTAAGTGTCAGTGACGGCTCTATGACGAGATACATATCACAGTTTGGCATCACACTGAGACAGACTCAGCTAAATTGTACCGTGTGGATGGCAACATCTGGTTGTGGGATATATTTATTGCATTTCATGGAGAAAAACATACCAGAGTTACTCATATTATAGTCTGACTATACCTCCACGTTTGTTTGTACCCCCGAACGATTTCAATAATGGAAACTATTAATGTGACAAAGAGTGCACAGAACATAGTCAATTCATTCATTAATTCATAATTTCTAAACTGAATGAAACCAGAGTGGCTCCAACCTTGCGTTCTCTGCACCTTTCATGCTTAACGGACTTTCCATACTTTCATGCCACCATGTTGCGTACACTATGGGCAAGTTGATTTCCTCAGACAACATTGTGACGTAGTAAATTATCATACTGTTGAGAGTTTAGAGTTGTCGTTTGCACACATATACGTAGAAATTACATCACTTGTTAAATCCACGTGAACGGTAAATTTGTACTTGTGTTTCTTTTCCGTTGCTTGATTCGACATAGTAATTATCGGAAGCAGACGAAATAGTCGTTTCATTTTACGCACATACATGTGCAGTCGCGGATACACCCCTTCGCTGAAAATGGACTTGTCCAGGAACTGGAAATGACGGGCGAACAGGTCTTTTTTTTTATAATTTCCGTTTGGAATGAAACGCGCAGACGATAGAGGTGTTAGGGTCCCAACTGGGCATAAATAGGTTTGAAATTATAATCAATAAATGAAGTGACTAAGTGCTGTGCATCTTTGATCTCATTTGTGCTTTTCGTCTTGTAAATCGTTAGTGGGTTACAAATAAACGGGAAGGTATATTCAGACTATAGTATACAAAAATTATATGTTTATTCCAAGATACTAAACCCATACTTTCAATGTAAAATACATTTACCTGATGACAATGCATTCATGACAAATAATAACTGTGTCACTATAGACTAAGCTGCAAACCAGTTAGAATTCCACACGTCGTTACTGGAGATACATCCAGCGAGGAAACAAATACTTGGTATATAATGGACAACATACAATGTACATCCTAGTCATAAAGATTCGACATCTAATATAATGTTAACTGCTTACAAACGAAAATATAACTATTAATCTAAAACAAAGAACTTGAACAAACTACATAGCTGACAAGGAGATAGTGTAACCATACCGACACATTTTATATTACTTGGCTCAACAACTTCATCATAAGCTCAACTTCCTTCAAAATATGACTCATCTTAGGGGGTACCGATATATTTTTACCCAATTATTCATTCTGACTTTAACGATATTTTAATTTATTCCATTACATGACGGGTCAGTTCGTAACCTTGATCAGGTCGAGGCTATAACATCAAGATTCAAGATTTTTAATTGGTAATCTCGGCCACTGGCCCATGCAAAGACAAAATCTATATCACCCGAAGCACAGACATACATCTTGTTTTTATTTTAAATATTGTACTATTTTCTGGTCAACGTAGCAGATGGTATATAAATAATGCAACTCTGACTAACAAAACGATTTTATGTTGACATAAAGTTATGCAGTCTTCGACATAAAGCCATGCAATCTTTTCGAGATGGATTATTATACCAAGATTTGTCTATCGTTTTAGATCTTGATAAGATTTACAAATGAAAAATTCATGATATTCGTTTTCTACGAATGCCAGATTACTGTGAAAACAAAAATTACACAAATGATGTTAAGTAGTAACACCATCACGCCTACCAATCTCTATAGCAAATTTATGATCGGAAAATTTGAATCTCGAAAGAGTTTGACAGGCATAAATAGGTAAACCTACTGAAAGATACTTCGCAACATTTAATAACGTTTTAGATTTTGGATAATACCTGCATTTTGAAGACTGCGTGATTTTATCATGCCAATTTTTACTAGGACAATCCTTCGCTCATTGAGAGAATGCTGTTACAAATGCATTAACATTTCCAACATCTTGCGAAATCCATACAAGGCCAAAAACCATAGCTAAATCATAAATGTCTCAATTATGAAGTCTATGTAACACGTCCGTTACCATCAAAATGGTGTAAACATTTTGTAACATTTTGCACGGTATCTGCTCTTATCAATATGCAACAATTGACATCAATATTTAACACTCTTATAGTAATATGTAACACACAACGGTAACTGTTATTTTTGTTTTGTCCATGCTGACTACCATTTCACTAGTATTACAAAAGCATTTTATTATGTGTATCTATTGTTGCGATCGATCGCTGTACTGGCACAATTAGCTATATCATCAGCAAATATGACTTTAAAAAGTCCAGGGACAGTTACGGAAAAAAAAAATCTCTGCCACAATTTTCTCTCAGTAACCGAATCAAATCGTTAATAAACAAAAGATATAATAGTGGACTCAAAAAGACAACCTTGTCTAGTTCTCAGCATACAGTCAATGTATTCGGTTAAACCTTCACTTGACTTTACACAAGACAGTAAGTTAGAGTACACTGAATTTAAGATGGATAAGTTTCCCATCGATACCTTTCAATCAAATACACGACTACAACTAAACATGTTTGATCTTGACAAACGCGTTAGAATAATCTACATACGAACAGTAAATTCTGCCCCTCTTTTGATATATTTTCATCAATGACAGATTGTAGGGTGAATACGTTATCAGTAGCGGAATATCTCTGCCGAAACCCAGCTTGTGCATCATAAATGTTGTTGTTGTTGTCGTTGTTGTTGTATGGTTTAACGCCATTTTTCAGCACAAGATAGGTTATACATTGCGGCCAGGATAAATGGTGGAGGAAGAACCCGGGAAACCCAGGAAAGAACCACTGACCCAAGAGAAGCTACTGGCATGCATCGTAAATAGTGGAGTTACTTTCAGTCTATTCGTATAAACACGTTTAAAAAAAAGGTAAATATCTTACACATAGCGTTAATCAGAGATACAGCCCTGATATTAAAGAGCCAGTTTTATTTTTATGTAGTGGCCATACAATACCTTCTCCCCATGAACTAGGGAAAATACCAATATTAAAAATTGTAACGGGGGGGGGGGGGCTTTAAAACATTAAAGCCTCCTTAATTGATTTGGCGATCGTTAACTAGGGAATGACCTCCCACGGTGTTATTGCCCAGTGTGGACGGATAGATGGAACGTTAACAGATAGCTGAGCAAGGCTATTGAAAGAAATAAACGACTACGAGCCCCCTTTACCAATAAATAAAAATAAATCTAATCAATTAATACATAACCAAAATTTCACTTTTCAATCCAACAGATTTACATAAAATAAATGTAATCAATTAATACATAACCAAAAATGTCACTTTCAATCCAACAGATTTGCATTGATAGAATTTATTCGCAGTGTTCAATTTACATCATGTTACGAGTGGTGAATTAGTGAGTACAATTCCACGCTTGACAGCATCACCTGACGTCTGTCTCCTCTTGTCTTGTTTCCACGTCTAATGCGTGCGCTTTGGTCCCCTGATTATTCTGACCTCCCTTAGATGCGGATTTCCCTCTGACTCATCGGGTTTTCCTTTTACTTCTCTTCCTTCCTCCCTTCCTTCCTTTCTTCTTCCTTCCTTCTCCCTTCCTTCCTTTCTCGGTAGAGTATAAACTGTTTCCTTAAATATAGAGTATGCCTCAAGCTAGACAAGTTTCACCACTTATCTGTATATATATAAACTCTCTTTGTTCGTATTCAGATTAGCGATTCACACTGCATAAATTCTCACATAATGTGATCTTAACAAATAGCTGTCCTTACAGATTTCTGTATTTCAGTAAGGTACACCATTATAGTTAGTACAAATGACCTTAGCCCGACAGTTCATCGCCCTCGCCGCATGGCAATTGATTAGAAATTACCACGTGCTCGCTACAGACAAATGCGGCCGTATATACCAGCATACATTACTACACGTCTTATTTGCATCTGACTAGTCAATTCTGTTCAATAAAATAAATCTTCAATTACTTATGGCGTAATATTCACTCAATCTAGCTACAGTAACCAATAACCTGCAAGATCATTTAAGCATTGCGAAATCATATATAAATACACAATTGCCATTAATTCAAGATAACAATATCATCCTACACAGGAAATCAATTCATATATCATAAGAAATATGACCCATCTGCATATTAGGGTCAATTAATAAATCCCTATGAATTAATGCATATTTGAACATTCTTTGGGTTACATCATAAATTCCTATGGAATTCTACACATTGAATATTTGATTACATGCAATCCGTCAATTCTATCAATGAACTAATAATTGTTAAATTAAAGAATTAAATTGCATAACACTCTAACATATCAACAGAGTCCTACGAAATGAATACACGATACATGCGTGAATCATAAGCATATCAACACATTTGCATAAAACAAACAAATGAAAATAGAATATTATATGGAAACTAAAATTGCGTACCTTAATGCTGTTTCTTTCCACACAAACCGTGCGTCCTAGCACTATAGCCTGTTTTTAAGACAGCTATCTGGCCTTTCTACGAGGGAAAACACTATTCTCAAGTTTCCCAAGGAGTCGGACCTTTTGTCTTCTCACAAGGCAAGAGTCGAACTAAAGAAATTTGTCTAAAGTTGCTCCTATAAATTCTAAGTCTCCCAAAGTGAACGCCTTAATTTTTACTGACCAGTCGGAAGTAACTGTTCCTAAAATTCTCCCCAAATAATCATGTCTTTCATCAGATTTCACCAGCCTAAAATATGCTGCAATTAGCTTTCCTTTGAAGATCAATTATTTGACATAAAGTCTTCCGACTGATACGGTCGGTAATTCTATGTACTCTGTGTCACTATACCGTTACGATGACCTGGTCAATTCTACTGAAGCTTAAACGTAGACCCTTTTATGTTTCAGAGATGAAATAAGAGAAATATTAGTGAACTTTCTCAAGACCTTTCCGGCTTGACTATGATAACTTCAAAGCACAATTTATTCAACCTTAAGTTTCAATAAGTCTCCAAAATTCGCCACATTACAAAAATTATGTTAAAAACTGATATTAACATTGGTGTGATAAGCAGCATAGTGCACTTGAAAAAGTCAATTCCTATCCCATCTGGACAGCAAGCCTTTCGAGATTTGAGTTTATATATACTGTGTGCAACTTCCTCTTGCGATATAGGTTCATTTAGTATATCGCAATCTTCATGATATCTGTTCAAAAGAGGTTCCTTCTCACTACTATCATCAACAACTTTCTGAATATAATACTTCTTAAAATAATTATACCACTCTGAACTAAAAATGTTAGAATTGCTAACATTGTAATTAACTATCAACCAGTTCCATATTCAACCTGTGAAGATGGAAAAGCAAAGCACGGTTACACTTCTGGTCAGAGACTTACAGCGAGTGATTAAACAATACGCAAAATCGAACACTACCGATTGAGAAACTCGAGGCTACTGCTCCCAACAAAACAATTATCTGATAGTCTGGCAAGAGAAAGGACATTGGGCTATATAATGGCCACAACATCTGATGGATGGAACCTCTATGAAAGAAAAAATTAGGTCCAGAGACAAAAGTGAAGATACCATTTAGCATTTTCATGAAAAAGAACACTGCTCTCCTACGTGTCCAGAACGTCCAAAGAAAGAGAAAGAAGAGAAAAAGGAAGGGCTTTCAGAAGCGGCAAAAGCAGAAGAAAGCACTTCTTCTAAGAAATTTTAGAAAAGAATGTGAGGGTAGAGAAAAACCAGAAGAATCCATCCCAGTGAAGGAATTCAAAGCAAAACATTCCTAACAAGAATACATCTTTTTTATTTGTTTGAAATGCGAGATGCTTTTGATTAAAGAGAACATACCTAACGTACGTTTATGTATGTCTTAGTTGTTTAAAACAAATTCATACGACACAGACACATATGTTTGATGGAGAGAGAGAGAGGGAGGGATGGTGTGGGGTGGGCGTGGGGGTTGTTGTTTGTTGCTTCCATTTAATTTGTTTATTTTCTGTTTATTGTGTGTGTTTGGAAAAAGCGAGTATACCATTTTTCTGATAGATATGGTCATCCTGAACAGGAAAGTTGGGTTTGAAAAATAGAATCGTGGATATTTTAACATCATTTTCAACTGCTATAAACAAGTTCCACGTCCAGTCCCACTGTTACTTGCGTGATAGTGTTGCTGCCACTGTCATCATCTTAGTGGTAGTCGATTTAGGCGATGTCATAAAATGTAGAATTCTTTTATTGTGAAAGACTGTTTCTCTTGGGTTTCGATGCCTCACACATTCCCCTCAGTTGTTTTAGCTCAGAAAGAATGTTCCGTTACACAGTGACAGTTTCTAAACTTATGTTTAAAATCAACTCATCCTGTTCACCATTTACTGACTTCAGCTCGTGTTGCTTTCTCTTTTCATATTGTTTTTGTAGAAAAGTTTGTTATTCTTCTTTTGGCATGGTATAAAGGTCTCAGACTCTGTCTTTCAATAATTTTGAAAATCGACATATTCTCGCAATGATGATTGTAGTGCAGGAGAAGAAAGAGGTGGTGTACCTAAAAGTTCCTATGATGTCACGAAATTGTATAAATCTATCGTTTTATTTATATTAAATACATGTAATCGGGTTTCGTTTTTTGTGTACAGCGTTACTCGAGGTGATTTATGTATATCGCATATTATTTCGAAACGGTGAGATCGGTTCATCCTATGCTGCACGAGCGAAGTGCTTACGATGGGAAAATCGGTATTTCTCAAGCGCACATACGATGTAAGGCTACATAGTCGATGAATAAATTACCTCACCGTAGAGCAAAATGGTACATTATAGAAAGTCTTCTTAGTGAGCAGTTTACTTTAATAACTCGCGATCTCCAGATGTAGAAGTATGTGAATTATATATTAGTTTCCTATTTGTATTGTAGGATATAACTATTGTACTACCACGTTTATTTTGTGTTTTTGGTAACTCCGACTTGTTTCGTATACTACAGTGTTATAGTCTATTTCCTGATTTACTTGTATGTGATTTAACAGAACGATCTATATTTGCCATAACGTTGCATTTATTAAGGGACGTTTAAATACTATAAGATTCTTATCGGACACGGGTTCACTTCTGAACCTGCTTATCGCTTTGTATGGTTGTCCCGATAATATAATGAGTATAAAAGAATAAACTCGAATTTACAGTCCATAACTTCATTACGTTTTATTATACATGCTCGTGTTATTTGTTGTACACGGATTTGGATATATTTTCAGCTGATTGACTTGTTGATTGACTGGTGGAATGTTTGACCACTGACTGACTGGTCGGCTGACGGCCAGTGGTTGACTGGTAGCCAAGTGTTGTGCTGGGAGAGGGACGGAGTGATATGCTGTATCTGCATATATGCACCGGATTGTAGGTGTCGATTAGCCGTGGGTTAATTTGGGTTTTGTTATACCCTGTGTGCTGCTATCGGAGAGGACGTTGGCCGGAAGATGATTAAGGTTGTTTATTGGTGAAGAACCAGGGCTTCTGGACCAACAGGTTTGCAGCGAACGAAAGATTGTACGGATCTTTAGGCAGACCAGGAGGGGCGGATAATTGGTGGTGGCTCCTCAACCTTCCGACATAGCGTTGGGGCTGAGAATTTCATTATTTGAATGAAAAACTCGTACATTTTACTATTTGAGTGAAATGTAACATTTTACTATTTTGAGTAAAGCATATGATATTTCACTGAAACATATCATTTTTATTTGTGTGAAAAATGTCGACATCTACGTGAATCATTTGATTTCATTATGTGAAACCGCTTTGAATCGTAAATCTATCTACTATTTAAAGTTTCTTTTCTTGCGTATCAATTCACATTTCATTTACATTGCATTACATTATCAGGATCGTGCATATTATGGTAATTGTCCAACATTTGAATCTTGTATGCGTACAAATTGAACATAATCTTTTCCATTAAATAATTCATAAATAATTATTGTATTTTTTTTTTTTACCATCATTAGCGTTCTTCGTTATAATCCGACCCCAACCCGGTCATCTTGTTACAGGATAATAAGTCGCAAAAAGCCACATCCATGCCATTCTTTGGAATATAAAATATCATCGGTGGAATAATACTTGCCATGGCAGCAGTAGTAGTATTATAACTCCACGTAGAAGTATCCACATCACAACACGCCGATAGTGACCTTACAGTCCTCGTACTTTCTGATCGGTGGATAGAAAACACATCATTGAACTACACGGCAGGCGTTCTGATTGGTGCAGACTCAAATTCAGTTCAATCCCGGCCTAGTCTCGTATAGATTTGTTACCCCACTGTGCCATCCATTCTTAAGACAAGAAACAATGTTGGTATATAGAGTAGTCCCAGTGCCGGATTAACCCTGTGGAGGCCCTTAGGCAATCGAAATCTCGGGGCCCCGCTCGCAAATTATCTCCTAATACTTTCAAGATCAAATCAATATTATTTTGATCCGTTGTCGCGGGGCCCCTAAAAGGCGTGGGGTCCATAGGCCGATGCCTACTCTGCCTATTGGATAATTCGGCACTGAGTAGTCCACCATTATTTCCAGCTATGTTTAAAAAGAAAATCGGACTGCACGATTTATATCAAGTCAACCTATGACATCATGCGCATCACATACACTACTCTATAGAGAAAAGTAGTCTATGTGGAAGGAAAGGGTGGTTGAAGAGAATGTTGGTGGATGGACGTGCGATGAAGAATATTGAAGTGATGTCATCAGTGTTAAAAATTGTTAACCCTCTATGGGCCTTTTCAAGGCTACCCAGATCTAACAGAAGAAAAAGATACTTCTCCAATATTGCCTCGTCTTGTATGCGTTTGTTTTGTCATCTGAATGTTTTATATTCCACAAAAATCGTAAGCTCCCCTCCACTCAGACTTTTAGTGTGTGACCATGACAGTACATAGATATTATGCTTGTGTATTAGTGTTAGCATTTCTACACTCTTCTCTATTACACTCCACTTTGAGGTGATGGTGATGTATGTTTTTTTTTTGTTTGTTTGTTTGTTTGTTTGGCAGTTATAGGGTCTTGGTTTTTATTATAGGGTTTGATTTCTATTCAACTCCCTTAGTGTACACCTTTCTTTTGCAATTTTGTCAGTAGGTGTACGTGCTGGTAAGTTTAGGTGTTGGTTAGCACGTATTGATGCTGGTTAGCAGAAAGCTGAGAAAAGTTTAAAGTCATTATTATGAAAAAGCTCGAAGACTGAATCTGAAGACTAAACAGAACAAGTTTGCTTCGTGAGTGTATATAAACTGTAAGCAGAATTTAGTCAAATGCATGAAAAGTTTCACAACCACACTAAATTCTAAAACTGAATTGACAATTCATATATCAATTCCTGATATTGATATTTACAAAACGGACGTGCACCTCAGAAATTATATATTTTCATTTTAAGCTAAAAAGTAAAAATCGTATTATGTAGCCTAATTCTATTTAATACACCGACATATACCAGGTAAAAATCGGTATGGTGTTTAACCGCTGCATTGAAAGTGGTGGTGATGTTGTTTATGCAAATAAATTATTTGGTTCCCATATCATGTCCTTATCAGCCACATCTGGAATGTGACACTAAAAAACAGTTAGTTGCCTTTTCGGGTTTCATTTCTTCTATATGCCTGATGTAAAGTCCTTAAAAAAAGTAAATATTGAAGAAAGGTGCATGCTTAATGAGGTGGCCTTTAAGGCTGATTCAGTTATATTTGTTTCTCATTTTCAGCACGAATAAAATTTCTCAAGGCACATGTAGTTGTATATCATTGAATAAAACTGAAAGTACTTTCAAACAATTCAATTACCTTTTAATATCAAATAAATGCCCACAACTTTGCTAAAGAAAGTAGTTTGAAAATTTTTATAAATGTTCTAATGATTCTTTTTGTAGTATGTGGTTTCAACACTTGCCTTAAATTGTTATATGTGTGTGTGTGTGTGTGTGTGTATCTATATATATTTGTGTATGTATCTATGAATGTGCATGTGTGTGTGTATATATATATATAAACTTTTATGGATAAATAGAGATAAACAGTTTTATTTATTTTTTTATTATGTATAAGCTCATTTTTTAAAAAAAAACAAAAAACAAAAAATCAATTGTAACGGATGTTAACAGTTTATCAGAACTCAAATTATATAATAAAAAAATATTAAAACATTATGGTGTGCATAATACTTATTAGCATAAAATAAATAAGTATTTATAAATAATTAATCATATTTATGCAGACTTAATTTTGAAATGGCCTTTCATTTTTAAAGAATTATTAAACCTATTCTTATGATATTAATTATACTTTCACTAAATAAGTTATTAAGTAAATTAAAATAATATCAAATAATATCACAATATTATTAACTAATTGGAAACAGGGGACATAATTCAAAAAATTTTTTTTTGATCAATGAATGTCGTATAAGGTTTTGGAATTTAGACCTTTTGGATATACCGTATTAAGACGGTGAATCCAATAGGTTTCCTTTAACGGACGTTCCATCTCAGAATCAACTATAACAATAGGTTGAAAGGAGAAATCTTGCAAAGTATGGGAACTCTTGTTAAAATGTGCGGCAACATGAGAAGAAAATGATTGATCGATATAATTTTTTATATCTGATCTATGTTGGTTCATACGTTTAGATATTTGTTGACTGGTTTGTCCAATATATTAGATGCTACACTTTTTGCATGTGATCAAATAAATAACATTTGATGTTGCACAATTAGTGTCACAACGCATATTAAAAGTTTCTTTCGTATTATTACTATTGAAAGAAGTATTTTCATTAATAAAAGAACTGTGCGAACATCTAGGTCTATTACATTTAGTTGATGATCCCTTTTTATATAATGTTTTTTTCTAATTTAGAATTAATTAGGAAATCTTTAAGATTTTTAGGCCTTTTATAAGCAAGTGTGGGTTTGCTTTCGTGTAGCAATTTAACACTTGCTTTACATGATAATTTTAATAAATCCCAATATTTATTGATAATCTTACCTATATTAGGCAAACTTGGATTATATTCAATAATAAAAGGAATGATATCTTCATTTCTATTTTTGATTTTACATTTCTAACGATTCAAGTTGCGTAAGAGAAGATACTTTTTGGAAAGCAGTATTAATGACGTCAGTAGGGTAATTTCTATTTAAAAAATGTTGACCCAACTCTGTCAAGGACGATTTAAAAACAGCGTCATCCAAAATAATTCTTCTATATCTTTTTGCTTGACTGTATGGTATCCCGTTTTTACATGATTTAGGATGACATGAAGAATATTCAACATATTGATGAATATTCGTGTTTTTAACATGAACCATTGTGGCGATGTCATTATTTTCATTTTTCACGACTTTTACGTCCAAAAATGATACTTTAGTTTTAGACACATTGAATGTAAATTTTATTGTTGGATGTAATTTGTTTAAACAGTCTATAAAATCATAAAGGTCTTCTAATGGATAATTCCAAATCATAAAAATGTCGTCTAAAAATCTTAACCATACATCTGGTTTTAAGAGTCTTTTATCTAGAAAGTCATTTTCTAATTTCCCCATACATAAAGATGCATAAGAAGGTGCCATAGGACTACCCATTGCTGTTCCCAACTTTTGGAGATAGTTTGTATTACCAAATTGAAAAAAGTTATTTTCAAGTACAAGTTTTAACAAGTTACAAACGTGTTCTTTTGATAGTTTACATGTATATTCGTTTTGTTCAAGAAAATATTTACACGCTTCGATACCATCATTGTGTAGTATATTCGTGTAAAGTGAAACCACATCAAGTGTAACCAGGAATGAATTTTCAGTTAGTTTTGGTAAAGATTTTAATTTGGTAATGAAATCAAAAGTATCTTTAACATATGAAGGTAATGATTTCATCAGTGGTTGTAAAATATGATCAATATATTGCGATATGTTATTTGTAATTGAGCTACATGTAGAAATAATGGGTCTACCTGGATATCCTAAAGGTAGTGACTTATCAACTGTTTTATGTATTTTGGGTAAAATATAAAACTGAGGTGTGCGTATTTTATTTGGGAAAATATCTAGTTCATCATATATGGAACAATTCTGTATAGAGATTTCATTAATACATTTGCTTATTTTTGCTTTAATTTCTTCAGAAGGATTATAGGAAAGTTTTGCATAATATACTTCATCATTTAATTGTCTTTCTACTTCTTTAATATAATCCTCCTTATTCATTATTACTATGGTGCTAGACTTATCAGCTTTTTTAATAATAATACTTTCGTCTTGTGCTAAAGTACGTAATGAATTTAATTCTTCTTTAGATATGTTTGTAAAATATTTTCTTTTAGGATTGTTATTTAAAATTTCTTGTTTAGTTGCTTCAATATAAAAATCGAGATAAATATCTCGTCCACCAGAAGGTGTGAATGATGATTCTTTTTTATTGAAAAAGGGCTTATTATGTAGATGAAAACTACTTTCATTTTGTGAATATGTGCATGATTGTGAGAAAAATTCTTTTAATTTTAATGATCTTGTGTATTTAAAAAATGCTTCTGATAATTTAATATTGTCGTGCACTTTGGTTCTCGGACAGTATGATAACCCCTTACCTAGAAGAATATAATCACCATTGGTTAGAATTCGCTTAGAAAGGTTTAATACAGTTTCTTTTCCTCTTTTGATTTCCTTTTGTCTTTTCTTTTCTTTCCTCCATCTGTTCTTATTCTGTATTCTGATAAATCTTCTATTCTTTCTTCTGTTTGTGTTGTCTGTAACAGATCCTTTAGGGTTTCCATTAGTCTTTTCATTGCTGTTATTACGGTTGTGTTGGATTCCTTTGTAATTTTCTTCGCCCCATTTTTGACTGCATCTGCATAGGTTGCCTTTTGTGTGCCTGGGACTATTAAGTTTTTTGCTTGATCATTCATCGAATTATTTTGAATGGGTTTATTATTTTGTTCTGTGTGATTTGGTTGATAGGTTGTTCTTGATGGTGATGCTTGTCCCATTTCATTTCTTGGTTGTTGTTTATTTCGTGTAAGATTCTTAGTTCTTGCACGTTTATTTTTGACATTGATGAAGTTAGTTTCCTTTGCTGATTCATTAGGTTGTTGATTACATCTTTTTGATTTCTCACTAGTAATTTCCGATGATGATTTTTCTCGTTGTTCTGGAAAGTTGTTTTTCTCTCTCTGTAAATTCTGTAACTTTTTAAGTTGACTTGGCAATATTTCGTCTTTCTTAGATTCCGTTTTCTTATTTTTTGTATATATATATATATATATATATATATATATATATATATATATATATATATATATATAGAACACCCCGTGTGTTCAATATCCAAAAGACCAGAGTTCAGACCTTAACAATGACTTTAATGAATAAAAATAAGTTGAGATAGAACATGCTTTTCAATCTCGCATAGTGACTTTACATAAACACAGTGTCTGTCACAACACTATCAATTTCTGATAATATAGAGCAGACTTGTTTGTCTAAATGCCAAAAGACAATGTTAAAATACACCATATTATGGTGAAATTAATTTTATTATTATATTCCTGTGTATATTAACTGCTAAATTTATTAGATTGACTGTAACACATTCTAACATATTAGCGTGATCTCAATGAAAAAAAATAATTCTAGTACTAGTGTACTTGAGCAGTGTGGTGGGAGATAGCAGCGGCTTTATAAAGAATTATATAATAATTCTAAAGCATTTAAATTCAACAGCAATCATGTAATAAATCTATGTAAAATTTCTTATAACAATTTGATTCAGTTTTGGTGATTGTATAGTGTCAAAGTTAATGTCGGTTATGTAAAAATAAAAATATAATTTATGGTTTTCGATTGGATTTGGAATATATGGCCGAAATTCTTTTCTACTTAGATGTTCATATTTTGCCGCTCTGACAGCTATCTGCCAGTGCACTGTCTTGCACTCATATTTATAAACTCCTATTCACGTCACATGACCTTAGCTAGCCAATCAATGTTTGCTCTTCTCAGGGCTAGCCATGGCGGTAACCAAGTCAACTATTCAAACTGCATGGAAAAATCCCTCTAAACACAAAATTTAGACAGAATTAAGTTGTCCTCTCAATGTCCGTGGTGTGCGTTTTTACTTTTAACCTTATTTGTATATTCATACCTATGATTACTTAGAAGTGAACGAAACGGACAAGTGAATTTCGATGCGAATCGAGCGAGAGTACAACGTACTGGTGATGCAATGAGTCGTAATACGGTTAGAAATAGTCCCTATCTAGTGCATTCTATTTTGCACATTACAGTAAAATAAAAAGTTCTACATAAACAAGAACTTACGATAACAAAACAGTAACATTAGTTCTAACTTATTGTTCAACGAAAGTCTGACATGAGAAATGTGATTCTTCGGCTGGGCACATTGACTTCATCATTATCCTGCATCTCCGCTGTCTCGGTAACAAAACTCCACCGGGTCGTTGAAGTCACTAGTTTATGCCCTAACATCATATTTCTGGCTTTGATAGTCCAAAATCACAACAGGTAAAATAATTCATTTCCTAACCTATTCATGTGAAATTCCAGCACGACACGCACATGATCCATCATGGAAATGAATATGGCACAATTAACTGCTAACATGCGAACTTCTTTTCACTTAACGTTGATGTCCCAGGGCTTGTAGAACTGTTGATTTCTTTAGATGAACTCCTTAACGAATTCGTTAATACTCATAACAACAGCGTGATATTACGAGGATCAGAGCAAGGTTTTATATTTACATTTAGGATAAACACACAGTACACATTTATAAGAGATCTAAACAATGGTGGGTGGGTGGCATACGTTCAGGAATGGAAGAAGTAAGTCACACATGGCAGATGTTTTCAGTGACAGATAAAAATCACATGATCAAATATGCCAAAGTCTCGTAGGTCAAACATCATCTCACATCTCAACGTTTAACATCAAATAATCTTCACACATTAATTAGACAATGTTTATGCATGCAAAACTTCATTCACAATACCATTAAGGTATTACAGCATGGTGAACTGCATCATGTTTCTCCGACATTGTTTCATGTTTTTACATTATCATTATTAGCATTTATATTGGAAAAGGAATGTAGTTCTTAATAGTGCCTAGTATTTTGGTTTGTTGAGTTAGGTATTACACCCTCCCCACCTTAATTGGTGAACCTCAGGGTCACATACTCTATTTACTGTTGATGTCTGTGAGGTAATTCTCAAGTCTTTGGCTGACTCCAGCTTTCAGGATTAATTTGATCAGGAAGTCAGTGGTTGTTTCCCTCCTGTCAGCTGCTGCTTCATACATTTTCAAATCTCTATCATCATTTGGAAGAAGGAAGACCGTTTTATATGCATAAAGACACAGGAAAAAGATGTTTCTTTTTCTCTGGTAACAACATTCTCGTCTGCCTGCCAAGAAACATTATTGTTATTAAAATGCTGCTGATTTTTCCCACCACAGTTTGCAACTTGAATAGCAGAACGCTCAACACTTTACGATTTCCCATGCGAAAAGTTATCATGTTCTATCTCTGCATCAGTTCAGTTGTATTGCAGCCCAACATATGCCATCTATAGGACCTGATTACAAAATTAACTCAAGTAACTGGACACTTCACACCATGCTGGTTCCTCTGGTTGTACTTATTTACAACCAGGGAGGACAGGGATCCAGTGATTTAGCGCACAAGTTGGCCAGACCTAGCCCAAGCGGAACAATCATTGGTAGCGCTACCTTCCAGCGTTGACTCTGCAGAGTCAAACTAATTAAATATCCCCCTGCATGTACGAAGCCGTCCACCATCATGTAATCGTCTCTTACTCTTGGAACTTCTTTAGCTGCCCTCTTAATTTGCCACTCTTGGCTCTTCATACCCGTCAAGAAAACTGAAATAATTTTAACATGCACATGGTTCCTGCTACTCAATTTGTGATACGTCTACTTCTGTGGGTAGAATCAAACTGGTATCTTCTTTCCTCTATACTGCAATAGACGGTCAACGTGATAAGCTTTTGCTGACTGTTTCTTCGATTTCTTAACTAAATAGGTTAAGTCATCTAGCTTCTTGGTAATCAAATATGGTCCTTTCCATTTTGGAACAAATTTCTGATAGGTTCCTACTTTTCTTAATGGATTGTGCAGCCAAACTACCTGTCCAACTTCAAATGATCTCTTCTTTGCCTTTAGAAGTTTAGATGATAGTATTTCGTCCGGTATTGTGAACTGACTTTATTAAGATGTGTACGAGCGATGTTGTGTGATTCCTTCAACTGAAGATTTTTGACATAATCTGCACTTTCAATTTCAGTTGTGTCCAGGTTGTTCAACTCCGTCGGAGTGCCTATTACTGCATTCATTGGTAATTTAATTTCTCTTCCCAAAGTCATCAAGTTTGGTGTAAATCCAGTACTGGCGTTAACGGATGACCTATAGGCCATCATTACTTGTTGGAGATACTCATCCCAACTGTGTTGATTCTTTTCACAATACATTGAAAGCATAGCCGTGAGAGTCCGATTGAATTTTTCAACAGTTCCATTCGCCCGAGGATGCATGCTGGTGGTCCTTGTCTTCTTGATGTGAAGAAAATCACACATTTCTTGAAATATCTTTGACTGGAAGTTTGTACCCTGACCAGAGTGTACTTGAAGTGGTGTACCAAATCTACTAACAAAGCAGTCAACAAAGGCCTTTGCAATATTTTGAGCTTCCTGATCTGGCAATGGATAAGATTCTGTCCATTTTATAAACAGATCACACATGATAAGGATATATCGGTATCCATTTTTACTCTTAGGTAACGGACCCAAAATATCCATTGCTACTCGCTCCATTGGCTCTCCAGCTAAATATTGGCCTAGTGGTGCCTTGCGTGATATCTTCGGTGTTTTCCTTGCCACGCAGCTAGCGCAGGTTGTGCAGTAGCTTTCAATCTCCTTCTGATATTTGGCCAGTAAAAGCTACTTTTGATTTTCTCAAGTGTCTTATGGGCACCCAGATGGCCAGCCGAGGGAACATCATGAAAGTACTTGAGTACGTCCGCCCTTATTTTTGTCGGGACAACAAGCCGGTAATGGGTGGTTTCGATGGTTTCAGCTTCAGATTTGACTCCAACAGTCTCTTGAAAATGTGTTCCAAGCGTTCCAAACTCTAAGAAAAGGAAATCGTTGGGGCGAGGATGACGTCCATGTATATCAAGCATTCCTTCCACTGTAATCCCCTTAATATATCTTCCATTATTCTTTCAAATGTTGAAGGACTTCCAGCAAGTCCAAATGGCATTACAGGAAATTGGTATAGGCCAAGGCCTGTTGCAAAAGCTGTTTTCTCTTTATCGTTTGGATCTAAGCCAATATGCCAGAATCCTGAGTTGAGATCCATACAATGAAACCATTTTGACCCACTTAAGGCGTCTAGGCATTCATCAACTTTTGGTAATGGATAAGCATCTTTGACAGTTACATCATTCAGTTTTCTGTAGTCTACGCAGAAGCGTCTTGATCCATCTTTCTTGGTAACCAAAACTACAGGGGAAGCCCAGGGGCTATTTGATGGCTCAATAATTTTCTGTTCCAGCATTGTCTGTATCTCTTGCTCTTCGACTTCTCGTTTCCCAACTGGTTGTCTTCTTGATGGTTGGCGTATAGGAGCGGCGTGAAGGGTATTGATGCGGTGCAACACTCTGTCAATGCGCCCTAGATTTCCTTTTGATTTGGAGAAAACACTGATACTTGATGAGTAGTTCCAAGAAGGCTTGTTTTTCATCATTATTCAAATGTTTGGAACATCTTTGCAATAATTCTTCGAGATGCCCAGGCACCTTGTCTGGAGCATCATCTGCACTGTGCGTAAGAACTGTAGCACATCTCTGTTCTGTCGTTTCTTTTGTGTATACTGATTCACAAGAGCTCAGCTTCATATCTGGATATACACTAACATCCGAGTAATTTTCATAGACGACCTGCAACACGTTGTATTTCCTTCTTGTGTCAATAACGCCCTGAACAATATATAAATGTTCTTTTTCAAAGAGCTCTCTGTTTGATTTAACAAGTCCAATGTCCGAAAGGTGTTCAATTCCTGGTATCAGGACTGGTAGCCACATGTAGGAGTTAGCAGGTATAATAATGGTACATTTTGCAACAACTCTACATGACATTGAAACCTCTCCCCCAATCCAACACTGTATATCAGCATACTTTGTCTGAATGGTCAAGTTCTTGTAATCAATTTTACTGCCAAACGTAAGCATAAAATCTTGTCCAAGGATACCTTCAGGCATAATGTCGCACACAATCATAGTCTGTGTGTATGGAACACCGCCAAATACAATATTCAGTAGAACTTGTCCGTAAACTTGTAGATGCTGACCATTTACTCCCTGAACTTCTTGTGGTGCAACTACAAGAGCAGGTCGTTTTTCATAAGGTATCTTTTGAAACATAGAATGCGAAAAAAGAGTAGAAGTGGAACCACTGTCAACAAGAAACTTTGCCTCGACACCTATAATACTTCCAGCTGTATCAAGTCCATTATCCCATTTTCCTATAACTTCTCCAACCTAACCTAAACGTTAGGTTATCAACAGTTTTATCCTTCGTCTCTTCGGTCAAATCACTTTCTTTAGGCCATTTTCCTTCAATCAACCCCTGGCCTAATGAGCTGATGGTTTGCTGTTTCCCTGCTGTTTATGCTGGGTCTGCTGAGTGTTATCTCCTTTTTGTATGTAGAATTTCCATCTTCCATCTGACTTTGACATTTTTGATAAATTGGGCATTTACGGAACAGGTGATCTGGAGAATTGCAGATAAAGCAAGATCTGCTTTTAATTGGCTGAGTTTGAGACTTCGTCTCCCATCTAGATTTATTGTTCTTTTCAATTTTATCTAACTTTTCCATAACTTGGTTCAGGGTATTTTCTAGAGTAGGATCAGCTCGCCCACTTTTGCACGAACTTGTTTCTTCTGACTGATCATATAGCACAGCTACGCCTCTGACACTTGATTTCCTTGCATTATTATCACCAATTACTGCTGCATATCTTTCAATCACATCAACTGCTTCTGCAACAGTTTTGCATTCCCTATCCATGCATCTACACGTCATCTCTAATGAAACTGCTTTGCGTAAATGGTTCAGTGCAATGGCTTCTTGTGCAACTGCGCCCAAGTTTGGAATAAGCCTTTTGTGCCATCTGACGAAGGCTGTCCCCAAGTACGGCTATGGACTCACCAACTTGACATTTCTTGCTTCGAATCTTGAAAGCCATCGGTTTTGCTGGCAGGTGCTTCCGAACCTTTGCCCAAGTTTCCCAACCAGAGCTGAATATGACTGTTTCTCCTCAACAGAGAGACTGATGTAATAAGTACGTGCAGCACCCCTAAGGCTTGCACTAAGGGCCAGAATTTTGTCACAGTCACTCCATAGTCCGAGCTCTGCGCAGTTTTCAAAGTGGGAAATGTACTTACTTCAGTCGTCGCTCCCGATATATGGTGTCGGCTGCATTGATGGACGTGAATGAAAATAAAATTTCTCAACATCATTAAAGTCTTGTTTTATATTGTTTATGGCATACTCATTGCCCATCTCTTTCTATAGCTATGTCTTCACGAGAATCTTCCCTTCCGTCGCCAGGACCCTCATCATATATAACATCGCCTTGACCAGCCTCAGATTCACCTATGTCAGCTCTAAATACAACCTCAGGATCAGGAGAATCAGCCATATTTTTTTCTTCAAATTTTACACGTATGTACAATAATTTACAAGTGTCACTGTCCACCACACTTACGGTCCAAATTTATGCTGGTCTCTTTAGGTTCGAATCCTGGATGGCAAATATATTTTTACCATCCCACCGCGCGCCACCAAAACATTGTAAAACCCCGTGTGTTCAATATCCAAAAGACCAGAGTTCAGGACTTAAAAATGATTTTTATAAATTAAAAAAGTCAGATAGAAAATGCTTTTCAATCTCGCATAGTGACTTTACATAAACACAGTGTCCGTCACAACACTAACAATTTCTGATAATATAGAGCAGATTTGTTCCTCTAAATGCCACAAAACAACGTTATAATACACCATATTATGGTGAAATTAATTCTATTATTATATTCCTGTGTATATTAACTGCTAAATTTATTAGATTGACTGTAACACATTCTAACATATTAGCGTGATCTCAATGAAAAAAAATAATTCTAGTACTAGTGTACTTGAGCAGTGTGGTGGGAGATAGCAGCGGCTTTATAAAGAATTATATAATAATTCTAAAGCATTTAAATTCAACAGCAATCATGTAATAAATCTATGTAAAATTTCTTATAACAATTTGATTCAGTTTTGGTGATTGTATAGTGTCAAAGTTAATGTCGGTTATGTAAAAATAAAAATATAATTTATGGTTTTCGATTGGATTTGGAATATATGGCCGAAATTTTTTTTTTTTTTTTTTTTATTGGCGTGGTCCCCCTCAGAATTACATCATCTGAGGGACCCCCTGGTTCTAAAGTAAAAGGGTTTTTATGTATTTCTGTTTTTTTCCAAGTGTATATGCATTGTGTTTTATTTTAAGCAATTTTGATTTTAAAATTTTGTAATAGGGTTTGTACACCAATTCAAATTTCCACATTAGTTTATTTATAGTCTTTTTTTTTTCTTCTTTTTTTTTAAATAAATGTTTAATATTACCATATTATTTTATTTTCAGAAGAGAAGAAATTTTTTGTTTTTATCTCTTATTACTATAGCATAAGCTGCTTGACTTCGTTCATATCTACTAGACACATGGGGCACGTGCACAACCTGCGCTCTCAATAGTGAGCGCCATGTGCACGTGCCACTGAATTCCTATGAGTCCTACTCACTAATGTTTTTCACACATTTTTGTCATATCGATTTGGTTAATTCAGATTTGTATATGGTTAGTAACATTAAATTCCATTATCCCTAGTTTTCATAATTAATTGGCATACATTATTCTAATTTTCCATGATTAATAAAAATATAATTTCTAAAGTTTTGGTTTCCATTCCAATTTATCTATGCACTTAATTTTTATAATTTTAACAGCTGCAGAAGATATAGTAAAGGACTGTATAAGCGGTCAGAAATTCTAGTAGCTGTCTGTTCGTCCATCAAATCTATTTATTATTATCTAATCAAGTTCTGTATCGCTATTTTACACATAAAGTCTTTCTGCATTGCAGTTTCTGGATATCTGCTTTCAATTCACAGGTAAATATACTCAATATCTGATAATATTAGTTACTATTTCAATATTGAAAAGGTCCTCATATTCACATAGTGCATTACAATTCAGTTCCTTTGTCCAAATACAGTATTGAAAATAGTCCTCATATTCACATAGTGCATTACAAATAGGTTAACAAACTCAGTTCCTTTGTCTTTCTCTTACGTTCAGTAATGTATTGCAGTTAAGTTATACAAAAACAGTTCCTTTATCTTTCATCATTTTCTGAGGCATGTCCATTATCATTTCATTCATTATCCATAAACTAAATCCTTTTGAACAAATTTCCACTTTCATAAACATGTCCATTAACTTTTCCAATTCAGTTCCTTTCTTTATCCATTATTTAATTCTTGTATGAATCCGTCCTTTCTTCCTGAAGAATCTACTCCACAGGAAGGAGTCTCAGAAGCACACTTTTTCATCATTCTTTCATTATAATTCCAAGTTTCTTTTATATGTTGATTGTTAGATGTCCTTGTTTTCTCAGGGGCAGTCCATCCTAGTTTCCCCTCAGCACGGTGAAGAAAACCATCTTCTCGGCTTCTTATGTTCCATGTTTTGGGAAAACTCCAGGTATTCTTCTTCTTGAGTAGTTTCTTGAAATTCTCTTCTACTTAGATGTTCATATTTTGCCGCTCTGACAGCTATCTGTCAGTGCATTGTCTTGCACTCATATTTATAAACTCCTATTCACGTCACATGACCTTAGCTAGCCAATCAATGTTTGTTCTTCTCAGGGCTAGCCATGGCGGTAACCAAGTCAACTATTCAAACTGCATGGAAAAATCCCTCTAAACACAAAATTTAGACAGAATTAAGTTGTCCTCTCAATGTCCGAGATGTGCGTTTTTTTACTTTTAACCTTATTTGTATATTCATACCTATGATTACTTAGAACTGAACGAAACGGACAAATGAATATTGATGCGAATCGAGCGAGAGTACAACGTACTGGTGATGCAATGAGTCGTAATACGGTTAGAAATAGTCCCTATCTAGTGCATTCTATTTTGCACATTACAGTAAAATAAAAAGTTCTACATAACCAAGAACTTACAATAACAACAGTAACATTAGTTCTAACTTATTGTTCAACGAAAGTCTGACAAGAGAAATGTGATTGTTCGGCTGGTCATGTTGATTCCATCATTATCCTGCATCTCCGCTGTCTCGGTAACAAAACTCCACCGGGTCGTTGAAGTCACTAGTTTATGGCCTAACATCATATTTCTGGCTTTGATAGTCCAGAATCATAGCAGGTAAGATAATTCATTTCCTAACCTATTCATGTGAAATTCCAGCACGACACACATGATCCAACATGGAAATGAATATGGCACAATAACAGCTAACATGCGAACTTCTTTCCACTTAATGTTGATGACCCAGGGCTTGTAGAACTGTTGATGTCTTTAGATGACAACAGCGTGACATTACGAGGATCAGAGCAAGGTTTTATACTTACATTTGGTATAAACACACAGTGCACATTTATAAGAGATCTAAACAATGGTGGGTGGGTGGCATACGTTCAGGAATGGAAGAAGTAAGTCACACATGGCAGATGTTTTCAGTGACAGATAAAAATCACATGATCAAATATGCCAAAGTCTCGTAGGTCAAACATCATCTCACATCTCAACGTTTAACATCAAATAATCTTCACACATTAACTGGATCATGTTTATGCATGCAAAACTCCATTCACAATACCATTAAGGTATTACAACATGGTGAACTGCATCATGTTTCTTCGACGTTGTTTCATGTTTTTACATTATCATTATTAGCATTTATATTGGAAAAGGAATATAGTTCTTAATAGTGCCTAGTATTTTGGTTTGTTGAGTTGGGTATTACAATATATATGTGTGTGTGTACGTATGTATATGTATACACACACACTAAGTGACTTGTAGATCCACGTGGTCAGGTATTACATTTACATTTAAATATATTATGTGTACCTCCCGCTACAAATCGTATCTTCAGTACTTTCATGTCTATCTTTACAACTGTCTCAAAACCGAAATAAACTGAGCTGTTTGCTGCTTTATTCCAAGTCGATTCAGTTGGACCCAGTACCCTTTACTTGAACTATGGCATTATTCCATCTCTCCTTCTTTCACAGTTATCCTGTGCAAATTTCTTTTTTTTTTTGTTTTATAGCCCTAATAAAGAAGAATGTATGGGATATTGAGGGGCTCGAGGACCCATAAAAAACATGCCAGCATAGAAGAGCCGTCGACCTTGCCAACTAAGGCAAATATGCAGGAGGAGTGCACGGCACGGGGAGACCAGGGGTTACTAGAGGAATCGATGATGCAATGTCATCTGCACCCTCTCCTACCGTTTAGAAAAGATCGGTGTGACCCTCAGCCAAGAGCGCTCCTTTCTTCGCTAATACGACATAGACCATTCTGACAGCCGCCCATATGTTGTTCTTGAGGGTCATTTAGTCCAAGATGAATGTGAACTCGTCCTATGACTGGGAGAAATCTAAGTCTGACATTGAGATCGACTTAGTGCTAGAGCATGGAGGCCTTTAGGATCAGACGTCCAACTGTAAATTGACAAGCCAGCGATATGAGCCTGCACACAAGTGATACGCCTTACAGAGGTATTGCAAGAGGGGCAGACGCCAGAGTACCGAACAGATCCATACCCGTGATCCTGTGGCTACAATGCGAGATGCTGCCGTCTTATCGTCGACAGCTTGCTCACCCTTTTTAGTAAATGTCACTGCTTAACCTCAGCCTTAAGTTAGACTTTGTTATCACCTAGCTGTTTTTATCCATTAGTTATGAAGACACTCCTCAGGGGTTATATTCAGGGCCGGATCAGGTCTCGTGTTGGTGTGGGCTTCCAAAATTTCAAAAGAGCCATGACCTTCCTCAAAAGACAAGTCTGTGACTATTTACTCAAAGTGTGCATAATGCCCAATAAACATGCGCAAGAATAAAACGGTCAAGTTTAAAGTGACAAATGACTACGTTTGTATATTTGTTTTGTTTCTTTATACTGGGGCGGGGTCCACAAACCAATGACCCCCACACTCCTCGATCCAACCCTTAGTTTGCTATTGCGTGAAAAATGTTCAAATCATTGAATTATCTATATAAGCAATATAACAGTAACGGGAAATGAAGATCTTTGTGAGGTTTGTACCAGTGTGATATAAAATATGTCGTTAATCTGATCAAAATCAGATCTCCACTGTCCTACTTCAAGATCTCACACCGACGGCTTGGTGACCTATCTTATTGCCATACTTGCTAATTTTATCAGCCAATCAGATGAAGTCTTATATTAACGACCATGGGGCCGTCATTCTCAAAGCACAGCAAAAAGGAGATGTCAAAATTCATTATCAGGAATTCTGTTCCACCCCCACCCATGAAGCAAAGCCACTCAAAACCCTAAACAACATAAATCCAGTTAAATATTTTTGTGGCTCTCTTTCTCTGTTCTCAGTCTTTTCGGCATATTTTGGTCATAAGCAGATAAATGTCAATGTAACAGTCGCGTATACATGATGTTGTCAGTATAACTTTTACATGTGTGTTTGTGGGAAAAACATCACATCAAAGGGCGTTTGCAAATTTTCACTGTTAACAGAATATTTTTTGTTACAAGGGTAGCATACATGTTTTATTTATCGATTGATATTTTCTTTAATGTGCGCTTAAGTACAGAAACTTCTTTTTAAAAAAAATTAACTGATGAACTCGCATACAAGTCGCCTCTTTTATTCTGAAAATTAAATTCATCATGCAGAGTAGGCATTGTTTTATAAGCATGACACAAAACAATTTCATAAATCCAGGAGTATTCTTGGAATTTCTTGTTTTAGTTCGCACAAAACCCCCCAGCAAATTAAACTGTTGTTATGTTGTCATGTTATTATTCAAATCTTGAAATGCATATATGGTATGCACTGTATTGAGCTGTTTTATTACGGTATTCAAATATACAGTGCTGGTATCTACATTTATTTGGATTTTAATAAGTTGAAAATAGGCCATTAAATATTACTCACTGCAAAGTGAAGTATCCATCAATTTTATTCATCCTTGTGTGTTTACTAGTAAGTATATTGCTTCCACTTTTGTGCAAATCCAAATAACCCATATTAATTATATTTAATGTTTTGCTGTATAATTTTCTTGTGTTTGATGCAATAAAAGTTTTGATTTGAATTTGCATTTTTCAAAGGGCAGATCTAATAAACAAATAATATTTTCCGAAGTTATCTATCTATCCAATTTGTTTTGTTTTTTTTTCATCCCTTACAGACGGACTTGATTTGCAAATTACACCTCTTTGAATATTTTGTTATCCTCAATGAAACTATTTAAAGGGCGCTAATGTCAAAGGATGTTGTTACATTATCAGATGTATCTTTTCTACAATGAGCAAATAAAAGCAATCGAAAACCAACCATGTTAATTCACAATCTGAGGAATATCAACTGATATACATGTACGGAACTTTCAGCATATAAAACTGAAACAGTAAATGTCTGGACTTCAACGAGTTGGGACTTGCTTTGATCTGGTTACATTTTGACTTAGGGTACATTTTCGTTTGAGTATGTTTTGACTTGGGTATGTCTGGACCTGCTTCCCTATTTTATTAGCTTTCATGGGGTGGGGGTGGATATCGTACCAAGAGAGACTGAGGTACCAATCACAAGTTTCATATGTTATGGTAGCAGTGTCTTTTGGACCGAGATGCTCACAAATACCTATGATTATGTTGTCGTTCATGTTTAAGAAATAATATTTTTTAAAAACAATTTCCTCATTAAATGGCAATGCATCATACTTTCCTCATTTATTTTGATATAAGCTGTTTATATACAAAATTTTTTATTTATTGTGCACAGAAATTTTCGACAGAGATTGTTACAAACTCCAGCTGAGTGATTTACCTTGATTTTAATTAGCTGTGAAGGGAAATCGCTCTGTAATTCCCTTGATTTTACTTCGATGTCAAGAACAAATCGCTGTATGTAGATTACTTAATATATCGGATGTAATTTATCTAAACTGTTTGAATATATCAGTCATTTAATGATTGGTACAGTCACATAGACAATTACTTATCAACAGTAATATAAACCACCACTTCGCTTAATTCAAATGCACTTAAATCATCCCATATATTCCATTGAAAGTTTATATAATGATGTCACATCAGTTAAAGACACTAATGTATATAATAAGTACATAATGTGTTCTTTCCATCAATTAAGCATTAATAATGGATAAATATTCATTTGGATTCTCTAATATTCACGTGTTAATTAAAAAAAAATGACCATTTTGCAAACACTTTAATTTGTATTATAATTTTATAACAGATGTTATCTTGTTGAGAAACCAGAATGTTCTTGAATGGAAAATTCCATTAAGTAGTAATATTTCCAGAAAATGTTAATTGTGACCTTGGTCAAGTAGAGGGTTTTATAATCTTGTTCACCTGAGAAATTAGTCATTTGTGCTTTAACATCTTTAGTCAGAATCTGTCTTATTCTTGTGTTCTGTATTTGATTTGGGCTGGAATTATTTATTCAAATTAATATTCTCTGGAATTACAAAGTTATATATATATATATATATATATATATATATACATATACATACATATACACATACATACATACATACATACATATATATATATATATATATATATATATATATATATATATATATTCCTTCAGGTGAGATATAATTACATGCATGTAACCTAAGGGATACAAGACAATACGTGAACATGAACAGCATGTTGTTTTTTATTTTCGGGTGGATGGGGTGATAACACGTCTTTTCCTCCTCTATGTATGCAGATGATGGATTAACTAATATGTATATATATATATATATATATATATATATATATCCTTTGAGAAAAGCAATAATTAAAGTTATTTGCTGCCACGAGGCATATATCTATAGATGCCGCTGTACATTAAACAAATCACCTCTTAAAACCGAATTAGCCTTGCCTTTTTTTTGGCAAATATGTCGATTATATCGTCGAATGATATGGATCGCAAGAATGCTGGTCGAAAACTGAACTATTTAAAAGGATTTTTGAATGTGCTAGTCCACATAAATGTAAAGGGCATTTGTCCCTCTATCTAAAGATGTCTTAAGTAATGCAGATGTCATAGCCCGTAGGTATATTCTGAATCCAATTATAAAGTGTATTTTTCTGTTTTAGTACCATCATTGTTCATATCAAAAGCGGCTTTTTTTAAAATATAAAACACAACTAAAAATTTGCCTCCCCTCCCCAATTTTGCCACTCTATGTATCAGGCTGATTCAGATCGTGGCTGATTGGAACCATGCTTATTTGGCGCATATTTTGGGCTTATTCGTCCAAAATTACAGACTGATTAAAAGAAGAAATTAAAACGATGAAACACAAACACCTGGTATATTTTAAAAGTTATTAATGTTTTCACAAGCATAGTAAGAGAATATAAATGGTAGATTTTCGTCATTTCAAAATTATCATCAAATACCAAGTTTACATCTGAAATCAGAAAAAAGACATGAGCTGTCGCATTTACATTTTACCAAAATAACTTTCCAATTTTCAATAAAGAAAATATAAAATTAACTTTTCATAAATCAGGCCCTTATCAACACTATCAAACAGTAATGCATATTTATTGATTATTTAGTTCCCTAGCAAATCATGCTTTCTTCGCATTATATTTACAAAACAAATCGCATAACGAGTTATTGATGAGTAAAACAATAACGTATCAGAGTTGTCCGAAACAGTACAAACGAACATCCGATTTTATTTGGTCCTGTCCTTCTGCAAAAAGACGCTGCTTACAGAACTTATAAGAGCTTTCTGGAGCATTTTGCTACAGAGCTAGATAGAGATGTGGAGTCCGTGGAAGAAAGAGTGCATGAAATGATGGAATTTGAAAGTGATGATGTGAAGGGCATAAGCAAAGCAACAGAGCCTGTATTCCCCTCGGCTTTAATTTTTGAAAGCCGATCAGAACATCTGGAAAGAATCATCAACGAACAACATCTGACATTTCCACCATACTTTACAAACAACTTGAAACCAAAACTACAGAAATATTTTTTCGAACCTAGCCGCAAAAATACTGAACGCGTGAATTTGACTAATGACAATGCAGATTCCATCAATAACATTATAAAACTCTCCATTGACTGGAAACCACAACACACACGAGACGCTTGTTTTGATTCTTTAATTGCAGACATCAATGAATAGCCATGTGATTAGTAGGAATTACCATTAACAGTGTGCTAAATATTGTTGTTAAAAAATTGGATTTTTTAAAATAAATTTACATTGTGTGGAAAATTTGATTTCTTTTCATTCAAACTTAAGCGTCCATTGATTAACTTCATAAAAGTGACTTTAAATATAATTAACTGTTTCAATCTTTTTCCTACGATTTAGCTATTTTATTTTTATTCTTTAATTGCAAACATCAATGAATAACCATGTGATTAGTGGGAATGACCATTAATAGTGTGCTAATTATTGTTTAAAAAAATTGGATTTTTTAATACAAATTTACAGCGTGTGGTAAATTTGACTTCTTTTTGTTAAAATTAGCATGCATTCATTAACTTATAAAAGTGAATTTAATTACAGTTAACTGTTGGCATCTTTTTCGGCGACATAGCGATGTCTTCTGTAATGGCAGACATCAACGAATAATTGTGTGATTAGTGGAAATTACCATTAACAATGTGCTAATTATTGTTTTAAATATGCAGGAATTGAAGTCGAATTTGTTCAATGGCTGCAGTTGGAATGTCTTGGGCTCGAACATCTTCGCTTGCCAATGATATCGAGCAGATACTTCTGTGCTTTGGGTCTCTGAATTTCATTGGATGCGGTGGCAAGCCACTGCATCCAATCAAAATTAAGTTGTTCAAATTTGAACACTGTTCCTAAGTGATCAAGACATGGGGAGCACACAACTTGAATGGACTGATAAATAAGCAATTTTCCAGTGCCGGTCCGTGTTTGCACAAATACCTTTTACTTAAATGCACATGTAATGCTTTGCTCTTGTACATAGTCATACTTTCGATGCATCCTTTTTAGGTCAATTGCCACCACCGTTTTTGGCCGACGTACAATACATCGCGCTATTGGTTGCTTGGCATTACATACAAAAGGAGGCAACACACGAAATCCAGTAGATGTTACTAGGACAAAGCACCAATATAGCTCTTCGATCCACCAAGTTGTAGATAGGGTTATCGGAACCTTGGCTAGTGAAGAAGGGGGTTGAAATGTCTTGGGAGTTTTCTTGGGATCGAAATGTCTCGCTCCTCTTTGGTATTGCTATTTATTGATAAATGTTGATAAATATTCACGTTACTGTACCGAACACTCTTCGTCAAAACGTGAGTTATTTCCCTTGGCAACTCTAGCCCGCACTACTTTTCCTTTTACACAAACAATAGCGAAATATTCGCACTTTTTGTTTGCTTGTTTGTTTTTGTTGCTGTTGTAACTTAAAGTAGGTATTTTGTAAA
Source organism: Megalonaias nervosa (assembly GCA_016617855.1). Lineage (NCBI taxonomy): Eukaryota > Metazoa > Mollusca > Bivalvia > Unionida > Unionidae > Megalonaias > Megalonaias nervosa. Next base: position 489 of record JAECUM010092849.1, on the reverse strand, counting down.
GTCTTAATGTGTTCTTGGAAAGTCTTCGGGTGTACTGGGGTGTTTAGTGAGCCCCAGGTGAATCCCGATTGTTGGGTGTCTCCGTGTCTTTATCTTTAGTGTACGTTTTATTGCAGCCAAGTTCTGGTTGTTTATGAGGTTTTTCACTTCCGTGTCTGTATGGTCGGCATATTTAATTTATATCGCCGTCAATGCGATCAACTTACCATCATGTGGATTCATTTCTTACTCCAGCTCGGTCAACCATATTGTGGATGGAAAATTTTGCAGCCTCATCGGCCTGCAGCCTATCAAACGGAGTGTAAACTGTCCACCTGAAATTCGGCAAGGTTGCCTGGTGCCTGTGGTCTAGCTGGACTGGTTAATAGCGAGGAGAGGTCTACGCTAGAGGCCTCTAGGTTTCTGAACTTATCGGTGTATACAACCAGGTCGTTCTGGTCGGAGGTAACAACATAGTTGCTGTAAGCTTCAGCCAGCTCTGCTTTGGTG